>PVLC010017919.1:0-16782 GCA_004027655.1 Graphiurus murinus
GCTAGAGTCTCAAGTACTATGTTGAACAGAAGAGGTGATAATGGACATCCTTGTCTTGTTCCTGTTTTTAGTGGGAACTCTTGCAGTTTTTCTCCATTTAATATGATATTGGCTGTAGGTCTATTGTATATTGCCTCTATGATTTTGAGGTATGTTCCTTCTATTCCGATTCTCTGCAGTACTTTTAGCATGAATGGGTCTTGGATCTTGTCAAATGCTTTTTCAGCATCAATTGAGATGATCATGTGATTCTTGTCTTATATTTAACTTTTTAGGAAATTTCCAAACTGGGTTTTTAGAATAGTTCTATCACTTTGCATCCCCTTCACTTAGGGTTTGCATGTGTCTTAGAGGGGAGGATTTGGAGGTTAAATCTTTTTCTCTCTTTACACACAGTCACATATTCACTATAAAGTATTCATATATACACATACACATATAGCTTACTACTGAATATGAATTATGTTTCAGGTAATTGTCATTTAATAAATAGATCATTTTTGGCATACATTTATATAAATTATAAGTTACTTATAAATACATATAACCAACATTCAAATCAAGATACAGAGAGTCCCTTCACCTTCCAAAACAAATATTGTTTTGGAATATATACTAGGCATAGAGCATTATTTAACATATCAGTATTAAAAAGTCCTATATTATGTAGTCTTGTCCAATTTTACTTTTGGGAGAACTTGAATATGGAAGACATATTCTCAATATTGAGAGGATATAAACCAAGAACAAGTAAATATCAATAAAAATGTATCCTTGTTTTCCCTCATATACTAGTCCAATTCTAATATTCATTATAGGACTGATTGCTAAGTCTTTTTTAATATTCACATCAATTCTTGGAATATACTATTAGTTCCATTTGACAGGTGACAGAACTGACTGTAAGAGTGGTTGGAAGATACATCCAAGTACTTAGATAAGAGACTAAAAAATCCTGTCTTATTGCAATTCTTTTGAAAGCCCCTATATATTACATGCTTTTGTTTTTATTTTCTCTCAATTTTTTTTCCTACAAAATGTGGACCTAGATTAATACCAAGTGATACTGATAAATGCTTTTGGTCAGAATAATAATAATGGATTTCTCATTATTTTACTCTTTAACTCAAGTTTTAGGTTTGAGAATGCAGAATGTGTATTTAAGGAATGGATAGAAAGAAAAAAACAGTCTCAGGACACTTGTGATGGGAAAATTGAAGTCTATTTTTAAAGAAGTTAATATGGGGTAGGAAAAGGAAAGAAATATGTTCTCAGTAAAAGTCATAGTGCAACAAAAAGAAAGAGGCAAAAAAAAAAAAAACAAAGCAAAACACCACCAACAAAATCCAGGGAATTAAAGGAAGGGGAGCAGAAGAAGAGAGAAAAGATTGAAGAGTAAGAGCAAGAGATTGTCTAGCAATAGAACTAGGACCCGGTTGGAGTTTTTGTTGTTTTATTTTGCCTGAGCTAGAGGAAGTGGAGATGAGATAATAGAAGAGAGATAAAGTATGAACCAATCTGATAGGTGATAAGCCATCCTGAATTTATTCTCAGTGTTGTTAAGAATTTCTAATATAGAATTTACATTATTTTAATATTAATAGATGGCAAATGTAGTATGTTTGTTTCTACTCTGACATTGCTCTGATGCAAAGCATCATAAGTTTGGGCTTCAGTTGTGTTATGTAAGTATCTGGATGGCGTTGACCTCAACTGATCACAAGGTAAAACTCTGATTATTACAGAGGGAAAACATTTGGTTAGAAGCAATTCTTGGAATACTTAAAGCATACCTGATATCTACAGGAGGTGATAAATGTATGGCTATCTCCTTTTATAATGCTTATTTTCTATGGGCTTTTCTAAGAACCCTTGTCATAACACATAAATAAAATATTTTGAAAACTATTATTTCAATATAATTTTCCTATTAATAAATAGGGTTATATTATACTCTGATTTTTCCTAAGTGAGATATTTATGGTGTCCTTAAAGAAAGACACCATATGTTTAATTAATTTGAAAATAGGAAAGAATTGTGAAGCAAATGAAGTAAGGTTAAAAAATATCCTAAACCATGCAATGAATAACTATTGAGTTCATTGGTTAGAAAATATTAATTCAGACTTTTCAGTGTACAGATATGATGTTCAGGTGATGTGTAGGTGTGATAAAAGACAGACAGACAGATAGACACACACACACATTTTCTCTCTCTCTCTCTGAAATTTTCAAGTTTGATTGATGTTCTGCAAATCTAAAATTTAAAGTCATAATGTGGAAGATTAAAGAAGTAAATCTTTAGGTACTTGAATTGAATTATTTGAGCTGTCTTATGAACTGGAGCAAACCTATTATTACATTGAGTTAACCTTTTTAATATCTGCTCAGACTGGTAAGACATCCAAGCTGCTCTGAAAGTTTTTAATTTTAACATATCATGTACATAAAAAGAATATGAAAGAAGCAAGTAGTAGCTCATTTGCCAACTTTCTTTGCATCTGTTATTTAAATCTTAAGGAAAAAGGGTCAACTTCTCATGATTTCAGTACGTAAACACAGCCAAATTTCTCTAGGAATATGACTATTCAGGTTTGATTGTTGTGAGATATTTTAAATGAACGTAAATAATCAACAGAAAACCTTTACTACTTTAGTCTTTTGACTGTTTTTCAGATAAACATTTTAAAATACTTTAAATATTTACTATTGCTTCTAGAGTGCCTATTCTTTATGAGGTAATAAAGAATAAAGAACATGAGCAACTTTCTACTTCTCATGAGTTAAGGAGAAATATTTTAAAAAAGTCATCAACAAAAAGATTAGAAAAGTATTTTATTTGGTCAATTAAAAAATACAGAATTTCATATTAGAATTGAATTTAAAATAAAAGTAAGCAATGGATTTTCTTGTAAATGTACATCCTAAAGTAGATTAGGGACCTCTCCAAATGTCTCTAAACATCACTTGTTACTTTTCATAAACTCAAGTTTAGCTGGTTTTTCTAAATTTACCTAGTACATTTAACTAGTAACCACATTGACTTTTGTTCATTTTACATTGATTTTAATAATTTTCTATACAATTTACTTCTTATTTTCTATGTTTAGTGCCATGGAGTAAAATTATTACATGAGTCTGAGATAGTTTAACAATTAATATTTACATTATTTTGAATTACCTGTGGTTGAACTCTTAGAGCAAATTACCAAATATTGTATTTGATTTCTAAATGGAAAAAAAAATCTATATCCTTGATTTTTCCTTTTCATTGTAGATATTCTAAATCTACACAGAAATTATATTCTTTTCAGTAAATTGGGCAAAAGAATATCCTGAGAATAAATATTAGGCCAAGATTTTTATGATCTACTGATTTCAAAAATAGTATTGCCATGTTGATTTATTTATCTTGTCCTAACTATGCATTTATGAACAAGACTGAATGATGCTAGAGTTTAACATTACTTGGTGAGTATTTCCTGAGTAGTGTCCAGAAATATTGATCAAGGACATGTTTATGACTCATTATCACCTGGAAACAAAAGTGGATTAAATTTACATAAAGTGTTTCAAGAAAAGAAGAAAATTGATAAACTCTAGGAATGAAAGCCAGACTATAAAAATGAGAATATACTAATCACAGCAAGATGGATATAATAACTCTAAGCCAGATAGTAGTGGTTCTACAAGTTAATTGTTTAATGTACATGGTGTCTATTATTTCTTTATTTTTATTGGTGCATTGTAAGTAAGTTAATTTTCATTTGTAAATATGAGAGTGGGGCTCAACCTGTTCATAAGTTAAAAGTGTAGATAGTAGAACATTATTGAAACATTATACTGTATAGCAACATATAAAACATTTTACGATCATTGGCATAATTGGCATATTTGTCTAATTTTCAAGTGAAAATAGGTGTCTTTCAAATGTCTCAGCAGAAATAAGTCATATAATTTGTTTCATAGTTGGCAGAGCTCAAGAGGAAAAAAATGGACCCTATAAAAGTGAATAAAAAGAAAACAACCAATTTAACAAACACTTATGTGAAATGTGGGATGGCATAACAATTAAAATACATGGAATCCCTAGATCAAAGAAAGACAACGCTTAACATACAAAAATAATTTTTCATTGGGTTCCAGCAGATTCTTGTAAGAAAGATTGGGGATTATTTATGATTCTGAAAGAAGGCTCCCTAGTGGATGTTATAGAAGCAAACTCATTGCCTCAAAGAGCCCCATAAAAAATAGTTGATTCTGGAGTATAGTAGAAGCAGAACCTGTCTACACCTAGGGGTGCAGTGGTACAGAAATGGCTCTTGAACTCACAATCCTGCAACAAGCAGGACACAGAAATCCATCCCACTGAAAGAAGTGCGTTCCTCATACAAGACTCACCCTAGACAGTTACCATTGTGCAGAAGGAATACGATCTTAAGTTTTGAGGCACAGGATCATAGGTTCTTCCTTGGACAAAGGCTGGACCAAGATTATTAGGAATACTCAAACTTCGAAAGCCAACACTAGTACTAAGCAACAAAAAATAGCACTTTATGGGGTTTTTTTTGGGGGGGGTGTTAAGACTATGGAGAAAATATTCCTTTAAAGTCTAGAAGTGCAAAGATAATCGAAAATTTAGAGGGACACAGAAATAGTGAGAAATACACCATACACTGCAGCTATTACATCAGCTCAAGGCTTAACAGTCCATTTCCAGAAAAATGTGAAACCTCTGGTATCTTGGAGGTAATCACAGAAATGTAAAGGTATATACTGGCTCAACTCTTGGATAGATTGACGGACATCCCACAGAAGACAGAAATTAGAAGAGGCATAGACCTGCTTAAAGATGATTTGTCTCAGTCTCTACTATCTTATATATAAAATGCAATGTATTCAATAAAAAAATGGACACAAACACAAAATTTAAAAATTAACATATTTTCAGGAGATAAACCATCAACACAACTAGACACAGAGATGACCCAGCTGTTATACTCTCAGAGAAGGAATTCAAAATAACTATAAATACTGTTTTAAATAATGTAGTAGAGAGAGTAAACAATTCATGAACAGATAGGATATTTAAGCAGTGGAACAGAAATTATAACAGTCACATAACAATAACATTTTTAAAAACACGACATCAGCATTCTGCTGACAGGCTCATTAGTAAACTCTACACGACAGAGAAAAATAATCAATGAACCTGAATATAAATCAATAGAAATTGCTGAAGTTTAAACACACACACACACACACACACACACACACACACACACACACACAATACCTATTTAAAAAATAGAACAGATAATCAATGGGGTGTGGGACAGTATCAAACTGTTTGTCACATTGAAGTCCAGGAATGGAAAGAGGGATTGATGCAGCTAAAGAAACATGGGAAGATAAAATAGCTGAGAATTTCTTTCCTCAAAAGAAAGACATTAAAAAATTGGCTCCAAGATTCTCAGAGAATTCCAAGCAGGAAAAATGATGATGATGATGGTGATGATGATGATGATGATGATGATGATGACGACGACGACGATGATGATGACAATAATTCATAATATAACGATACTAAAATCCTATAGATATCCTACTCAAACTGTTGGCTATTAAAGATAATGAGTCAAGTGAATGCAAGTGGAAATATACAGTGATCTGAATGGCAAGGCCTGGTGCTAAGATTTTCATCTTGCAAAATGATATAATGATAATTTTAAGTTACAGAAACAAGTAATAAAATTACGTTGTTACTTAATTGTTAGAAGGGTAAGCCAGAAAGCAAAATAAAAGTGTATTAAAAGCAGTAGACCTACAAAGATAGAATCATCATCAATCATAGCAGGAAGTCCTTAGAAAATATCTCAATTTGGTAAATTGAAATGTGGCACTAGAAATATATTTTACATTTTTTGAATAGTCATTTGATATATGTAAAAGGCATTTTATGTATAAAATTTTAAATAATTTAGATGAGTTACATTGAAGTATAATGTTCAGAAGGAAAAGTTATGACTTTCATATAGGTATAAAATAAAGACATGTCAAATATTTTATTCAACTTGTTAATTAAATCTGAAACTATTAAGATAGGATAATCAGTTCATAGAGCATTTGATTTACTAAATATCAGTAGGAAATTTAAAAAGAAAAGTTAGAATAAAATTGTTTGATCAGATACAAAACTGCTTAATGTTCAAGAAGATAAGTTATATTCTCCAGGGTTATCTTTTCCACAAAAAAATTGACTGCATTCTTTTAGAATGAAAAAGTATGCACATTATTTTGTAACTCCAGTAAGTTTTGAGCTTTGATATTTGATATTTGGTCTAAAGTTTTGCTTTGGGGAACCTGGTCTAGTGATGGGAAGGAGTGGTTAAAGAAAATACTGTTTTTAGCCAGGTACAATTCCTACTTTAATAAATACAAAATAGAGAAGCCGGGCATGGTGGCACATGCTTGTAATCCCAGCATTTGGGAGGTTGAGACTGGAGGATCTGGGTTCGTGGCCAGCCTCAGCTACCTAGTGAGGCACTCCGCAATTTAGTGAGACTCTGTTTCAAAATAAAGAATAAAAAATAGGACTGGGGATATAGCTTGGAGGTAGAATGCCCCTGGGTTCAATCCCCAGTACCGCAGAAAAACAACAACAAAAAAATAGAAAATAAAATATTCATCTATTAAAATAAGATCAAATAACGTTTATTTGATTCCTGATGCCGAGCAATTTGCAAAATATTTCACGTATATTATATTGTTTAACTTTACCACAATTCTAAAAGATAGATAATATTTTTATGCATTTAGCATATGGGGAAACTGAGTTCCAAAAAATCAAAACACTAGGCCAAACTTACATGTAAGCTAAACAGCATTTGCCTCATTTGCAATTTTAATCATGTGCCAATCACAGGAGAGAATGATGAGAAGGTGATTGTTTTCACATGAGAATAGAACACATGAGGATATGGAGATTATTTGCAATCTGAATAATTCATTAGGACAATAAAACTGTTTTCTGATTTGATGTTATTTGTCACTAGAAGCTTCAAGAACAAGTACTGAAGCAGACATTTAAATACTTCAGTACTCAAATAGACAACAGAAATCTTTTATTTGAGTATCCTTATCTTTTCTTTTGTGCAATTTTAGCCATGTAAGCTCATTTGAGCAGATTAGCTTTTAGAAAATTAGGAATAACACATCATTATTACATCTTATTAAATAAGTTTTGCTTATTTAACTAGTTTTTCCTGCCTGATTACTTAGTACCAAACCATTTTCTGTTCAAATTTTCCTTTTTAAGTTATATTTAACATGATTATCTTTCAAATATGGAATAACTAGTTGTTGCCAAAGGTCCTGTTTTGTTCTAACTATAATAGCTAGTGTCTTAATACAGGTATGCTAAGGAATATCTCATTGTCTGTTTTCAGATAGAGTTCATTTTTTTTTAAGTTTTGCTATTTAGAATACCATTCTAATAAATCAAATCCATGCTATTTCATTGTTTCTGTGCTTCTTTAAAATTCATCTTAAACTCTATGTAATATGCTACTTAGTGGTTTTGCCTGGAGAACTCACTTCCTATTACTGTTGCATATGGAAAAGAAAGCTTTACAGGAACAGTGCTAAAAGATACATAAAATACACTGGCAAATTTGTGTTATTTGGTGAATATCCCTATAGCCTGCTAGCTTTAGCTGAAACCCAATTCACTCTGCCTCACCGCAGAGTAGTATGCTTTCCATTGTTTCTCTAGCAGTCTACTTCCCTCTCCCAGTCACTCCTTTGGGGCTAGAATATTCTCTCTCCCTCTTATTGGTGCCATCTCTCCTCCTGTCATCCTTTCTCATTCAGCAGAGACTTTAGCTCCTGGACCTTCTTCTCCTCCAAGAGGCCTTTTATGCTTCTTTGCCATGTTAACACCTGTGGTAAAAATGTCTAGCATTGCAATTTGTGCATTCTTTCGCCTTTTCATTTCCAATAATCTTATTTTTTTCACATTCTTTTGACTTTCACCTCTATGGTAATATGCTAGATTTTGTTTTTAATGTGTAATGTCTTTTTTTGTTCCTCATATCTCCATTAGCATCTTGTTTAATATTAAATATTTTCTTGACTTTATTACCATCTTTTAATTGTTTTCTTAGTGGTTGCTCTAGAGTTTACAATTTATATGCTAATTTATAGCAATGTGGTTAAGATTAATATGAAATTGATTTTAATTTAATTTAATAGTATATATAAACTTTGCTTACATATAGTGTGCCCTCACCCCTATACTATTGCCATAAGTTTCATCCTTCTACAGTATGTGCTCATCAATCTTAATATATAATTGTTCCTTTATGCGGTTCTCTTCTAAATTATATAGGAAAAATGATTCAAAATAAAATGTACCTTTATATATTTACCTATATAGTTACCTTTCCCAGTGTTCTTTATTTTTCATGTGAAGTTGAGTTATTTTCTTTCTTTCTTTCTTTCTTTTTTTTTTTTGTGGTACTGGGGGGATTGAACTCAGCGGCATTCTACCTCCGGGCTACACCTCCAGTCCTATTTCTTTTCTTTATTTTGAAACAAGGTCTCACTAAGTTGTGGAGGGCATCACTAAGTAGCTGAGGATGGTCGCAAACCCCGATCCTCCAGTCTCAGCCTCCCAAGCACTGGGATTACAAGCGCACGCCACCACACCGAGCTCAAAGTTGAGTTATTTTCTAGTGTCCTTTCATTTTAGCCTGAAAGGCTGTCTTTAGAATTTCTTGTAGGGTAGATATACTCTTAATTTTTGTTTATCTGGAATTGTCTTAATTTCTTTTTCATTTTGAATGATAGCTCCACTGTATATAAAATTCTTGTTTGACATTTGCTTTTGCTCTTAGCACTTTATATGTATTTAATCCCATTGCTTTCTGGTTTGCATGGTTTCTGGTAAAATTAGCTATTTATCTTATTGAGGATCTTTTTTATGTGATGAGTAACTTCTCTTTTATAATTTCAAGATTCTCTTTTTGTCTTGGGATTTCAACAACTTGATTAAAATGTACCTATTGTGAATCACCTTGGGTTTATCCTTTTGGGAATTTTCTAAGCATCTTGGATGTATAGAGATATATTTTATTATCAAATTTGGGAAGATTTAAGCCATTATTTAAAAAATATTTCTCCTGTCTTCTCCTCTTTCCTTCTAATATTCTAATACTACATTTTTTTATTCTAAAAGTTTCTTCATTTCTTCTTATATTTGTTCAAATCTCTTCTTAAATACCTCTAGTGAACGTCTCATTTCAATTTTTGTACCTTTTAACTTTTCAAATTTCATCTTAAGAAATAATCATTTTGAATATAGTAAAATAAAAATTTGCCAAGGATATTTTTGAAGCAGACTTTTTTACTATTTTAACTAATAAGTATGGCTTTTCCTTTCTATTAATGTGTACTTTATAAGTATATTCATGGATGTATTGCTCCTAAGTATTTTCAATCAATATACCTCTTTAAAGTATAATCAGATATATTTCATATAGCAACATTTTAATTACATTTCTTTTTAATCTCTTTTAAAGACATTTTAAGTTTTATCAGTTTTAAAATTGGGGGGAATTATATGATTTTTCATGTTAACCAATTTGACAAATTTACAAATTCATACTTCATCAAAGTTGGTTTTAAACTCTCTAACTTTTTCATATATTCACAGATAGAACGGTTTTAACGGCTCTTTAATATATATGAAAAATTTTAGTCAATAGATTTTTCATTATATATTGAAATGTATTTTAAGTATTGTTTAATTTGACTATTTGCATGTCAAAACTCCCTCTAAGAAGGACTTCGTGAATGTCTAAGCTTTTGCTACTGCGGGAATATGCAGTGTAGATAAGGGTCCACTGATATACTAGTCATTATAAGGGAAATAAAACTAAAGGAATACAAGTAATAGTGTTGTGTTAAATTGAGTAGTCACAGAAGGACATTTTAAAAAGATGTGCTAGTGAAAACATAGAAGATAAGGAAGAGGCAGCCATGCAAAGAGTTTGAGGATTCCTTATGGGAAGAAAAAAACAGTTATTTTGTTTTCTTAGACTAAAGCAGGAAAGATCTTGGTGTTATTTGAAGTCTATAACATGCTGTATGGAGAAAATATTTATGTTAGGTACTTTCACTCAGACATGAATTATATAGTACTATTGGCTGTGAGTTGAATGTTATTGCATCTACAATATATATTAGACAGAACCTATCATTAACCAGAAAAAGACATAAAAATGATAGGTTGATGAAAATGTTATAACCAGAGGTTTGTAGAAATATTTTAATTTTTCCCTTAGGAGCAATAGTTTCATATTTGCTGAATCATTCAGGATTCACTATAATCTTATAGAACATAACCACTGAAAACAGTGAGACTTAACTGTACTTAATTAACATGACTACTTCACAAACAGTTTATTATCCTTATTTGTCTATCTTCTCTCAGCTTCTACCATTTGCACTCTTTCAAGATGTAGCATTCAATAAATATTTGAGTGTACAAGGGAACTGAGCATCCCTACACATTAAATTCAGTGATATGTTCTAGCTTTGTTTGAACTCTGCTAATCTCAGCCAAGTTTATTCCAGAGCAATAACTGTACAAAAGCATAACATGAAAACTGATTTACCTTTATTATCCTGATTGAAAAAATGATAGTACTTATAGATTCTTAAAATAGAGGCTATGTCTAAGGTTAGTATGTCTCTTGCATAATCCAACATAGTTTTTATTTCATGTAGACATTTTTTCAAGTAAATCAATAGATATGAGAACTTAAATAAACTGGAGATATATTGATATGAGTTAACCAAAAGAAGCACTTCTGATATTGGTACCATGAGGGACTAAATCACAATTCTGGAATCTGTTTGGCACAGTATTTTCTCTCAAGTGGTTGTCAATTACTCAAAAGAATATATTTGCATTGAAAATTTCCCTAAACTATAACAGGAAAGATTTACATACCTTTTACAACAAGAATGAGTTGAATCTAATTAAATATTCATAACTGAGGAGAAACACATTACATTTATCCTTATGGCTGTGGGACAGTTAGTTTTGCATTGGTAGAAATGTGCAACTGATCATACACCATGGCCAGAATTTATCATTATACAAATATATATCTACAACATTCTTAGTCCCATCTATATTTTGAAGAATCTCATATGGGACTTCAATTTTCATTCCTGGAGTCACAAAGTAGATGAAATTTTTGGGTTTTGAATAGTGAGGGCTACAATAATTTCTCTTAACTACTTGATTTGATAACAGGGGAATTGTAAGACAGTTTCTCTAGGTTGCCTCTAATTTTTCTTTCAATAAGGTAACTTTACCACGAGAATCCAAACTTAAATGAAAAGAAAATGCAGACTGTTTCCTTAATATTATTTTGTCAAAAAAGAATTTGTATTTGGTCAGATTTCGATGTGAAACAATGCTAATGCTGGCCTCTAAAAAACTTAGTACAAGAAAATTTCTGACCTCTTATAAGCAGACTAAATTAAAATATCTGAGGTGGGTCAATATGTGAATAAGCCCTTGTCCTGAGGTTCATGCAAATATTGATAAAACTTAGTCTTCATAGCAAGAATAATTATGGCTTAACATTTGGGTTGAACCACGTGAATTGCTACTTTTGACTTATAAAAATGGCAATTCAACTTAATAAGATACCCCTTTCTGAAAAATCATGTTATTATTCAAAATACTATTTGAGTATTATTGACAACCAATTTTCACAGACATCAGTGAGGTGATTAGAAGATACTGTCTGGTAATTTGTAGTTATTTACAATATTGTCTATTTATGAAATAATGACAAATTCTGACAGAGTGCTGTCTTCCTAAAAATGTTGATTGTTCAGTACTTGAGAGACTAAGATAAAAGGATCAGAGTTTTGAGACCACTCAGCAATTTAGCGAGACTCTCAGCAACATAGGGAGACCCTATTTAAAAATAAAAATAAAAATGCCTGGGGGTGTAGGTGGATGTAGAACACCCTGACTTCAATCCCCAGTACCACACATAAAAATGTTGAGTGTTTATTGTATTAAATTTGGTGGGCATTATATTATGTGATTTATAAGCATAATATGATTTAATTATCACAGTAACATTATTTTTCATTTTGAGACAAGAAAGCAAAGGCCACAAAGCCTTTGTTTAAAACCCACTTGGTAGGTTTTAACTCCTTCTCTTCCTTAAGCTCTCACCTCTTTAGTGAGCCTGCCCCAGCCTCCCATACTTGGGGCAGGAGTTCTATCAGATACTCTGTGCTCTCAGGCTATTAAGCATTTTTATTTGTTTGAGCATCAGTTTGAGCAATAGATGACTCATTCGTGTTACTGCATACATATCTGCACACTCTCTCATGATACCCGGCACATGATAAACCATTCATAATTATTTGTGAAATAAGTGGCTAAAGTGGGAAAGCCACTATTTGATATCAGGAATTCTGTTTCAAAACTGTTACTCTTCCTCAGCTATGGTGGTCTTACTGAAAAAGTTTCTACCTGTGCCTATATGTTGGATTGTTGAACCTATACCTTTCTCTAGTACTTCAAAGTCTCTGGTCTAATTTCCAGGTCTTTGATCCATCTGGAGTTGACTCTTGTGCAGGATGAGAGGTAGGGATTTATTTTCATTTTTCTATAAATGGATAGCCAGTTTTCACAACTCTATTTGTTGAAAAGGCTGTCTTTTCTCCAGCGTATGTATTTGGCACCTTTGTCAAAAAAAATTGGCTACAAGTGTGTGGATTTGTTTCTATATCTTCTATTCTGTGACATTGGTCTATGTGTCTGTTACTGCACCAATACCATGCTGTTTTTATTACTATATCTCTGTAGTATATTTTGATACTTCTAGGAATTGTGACATTTCCTGCATGGTTCTTATTGCTAAGGATTACTTTGGCTATTCTGGGTCTTTTGTTTCTACATATGAAATTTGTGGCTGATTTTTCTAGGTCTGTGAAGAATGACATCAGTATTTTGATAGAGATTGCACTGCTGTGTAGATCACTTTTAGTAGAATGGCTAGTTTGATCATATTTATTCTGCCTATCCAAAAGCAGGGAAGATCTTTCCATCTTCTGAGATCTTCAGCTTCTATCTTTAGTGTTTTATAATTTTCATTGTAGAGACTTTTTACCTGCTTGGTTAGGTTTATTCCTCGATACTTTAAGAATATTTTTAATAACTCAATTTCATTGACTCATATATTTTTATGTATTATATATCAAAATAATTATAATCAACATTAACATTATGAAAAATGTTATGAGATGACTGTGCTTTATGTTTTTATATCCTTTTTCTTTAAATTGGAAAGTATAATGTTCAAAGGAAATCATTTCATGAACAGTAGGGAGTAAAAAGGCTTTTGTTTGCTGATAAAATTTCCTCTGATAAAGCACTAAAATAGGAAACAGATATTTTCAAAAAAATTCAAGGCACATTTTCAGTGTTTGTATGTATTCAATAAATGAAAAATGAACCATAAATGGTAATGTTATTTCATACTTTGCAGAAGAAATCTTCAAATTTATAATCTAAACACATCTAGAGTAAGATGCAGAGCTTATTTGTAAAAAAACAAGACAAGTAAAAAATATAATTTCATACCTCCTATTTTAATTACTCTAATTTTATGTACTTTGACTTGTACTGTTTCTGTTCCATTGATATTACAATAGAAAACTCCTGTCTAGTATCCAAGCCTCTAGCAACATCATTTTTTGGAAACTCACTGAGAATATAAACATTAACAAAAAAAGACTTTTGGAAGCCATACTCGATACTCCAAATTCCTTGCTCCTAAAGTCCATGTATTTCCTAGGAGAAATAATAGTCCTGCACTCATATCTTATTATGAGAATTTAAACCTCAGGTTTAAAATGTTGGTAATTTACTTTCCAACATAACAAAAATTAGAAATAATATTATATCTGATGCCGTAGCAGGTATACTGAAAGTAGTTATGTTAGATGTGAGAAATGCCACAAAGAAATGCAAATTGAAACAGAACCCAGAAATAATACTTTCATCAAACCAAACACCAACAATGAAAGAACAACAGACAGAATCACACAAATGTAATTTAGCATTATTAATTCAGAAGCAAACTTTTGTGTCCTAATTATTTCCTGCAAGCATTTATCTATAATAGCATGTTTATAATAACACAAATACTAAATATGTTTTAAACAAAGTTGAATATATTCCACTTGTTTGAATAATAAATTACATTGGTGAGTAGAGGAGTTACTAGGAATGGCAGAATTCTTAATGAGCCAAAGCTTATTTCATAAATACTTTCTATGATCATGAAGTCACCTCACAGTGACCACTCCTCTGGTGCACGAATGGGGCCAAAAGTAGAAAAGGAAACTATTCCATGTCTACTTTAGATTTGTACTCTGCTAGACTTACATATACTCTTTCATTAATAAAAAAAAATATTTTCCTTAAAGTTTGTGCAGGGAATTTGCAAAAAAAAATTAGAAGATAGACTACTTTAAATGTCGTAAAAAGTACTACCAAAGGTCATGAACAGTGAGGTACTCTAGACTTTCTCACTGAACAGGAAGAGGTGAGCTGATTAGAAGAAACTGACTGGAATGCCAAATCTTAGCAGCCATGGCAATCTCATGCCAAATCCATCCTCAGGTAATTTTCAAGGAAAGATTTAATTTGTGGAGGAAGGAAAATATCTATATAAAGCAGAAATGAGCATGAAATTGTTTGCTAACTAAGTGACCACTAACTTATAATTTTAAGGTATGTGAGGCGTGGAATTCTTTCAAGATGCAGTTATCTTGGGCACTCTCTTCCCTAAAAGATGTTTCTGTATTCGGCAGTGGGTTAGTTAGCCATCTGTTGCTGTAACACATAGCTGAGACAATCAACTTAAAAGAGGGAAACTTTATTTTGGCTCAGTTTTGGATGGTTTGGTCCATGATCATTTGTCTCATTGTGTTTGTGCATGTCGGGAGACTCACATCATGGTGAGACGGTGTGGGGAGAAAGTTGCTTACCTCATGGAGGCCAGGACATAGAAAAGAGAGAGAACAGGGACCAGGGTCCCAATATTCCCAATGATGCACCCCAATGATCTATTCCTTCCCTAAGCTTGCCTCCTAAAGGTTCCATCAATAACACCATCAGCTGGTGACCAAGCTTTTAACACATGGGCCTTTAGGGGACACTTATTCTAACCACAGATGGCAAATGCCTTCCAGTATGTGAACTCACTAATGCAGCCTACAATTTTGTTAACAGAAAATTCCTTTGTTGAATGTTAATAAGTATAATGTTATGGAAAATTGAAGTCTTGCTAGGTATAGTGGCATAGAACTGTAATCCCAGTACTTAGGCTCAGATAGGAGGATTAAAGGTTCAAGGACAGCCTCAGCAATATATCAAGACTATTCAAAAATTTAGACTGTGTTTCGAAACCAAGCAAAATAAAAGTCTGGGGGTGTACCTTGGAGATAGAATGCCCCTGGGTTCAACCCTAGTACCACCACCACCACCAAAAAAAAAAAAAGTATATGACAGGAATAAGAGAAGGATATCCACTGTCACCACTCCATAGTACTTGAGACATTAGCCAGACCAATAATGCAAGAAATCAAAGGAGTATAAATAGGAAAATAAGCATGGAAACTATCTCTATTTGCAGATGATGTGATACTATACTTAGAAGATCCAACAAACTCAACCAAAAGCCTTTTAGAACTGATCAACAAATTCAAAAAAGTGTTTGGATAAAAAATCAAACGTAAAAAAATCAGAAGTTTTTCTGTATTCCTACCATAAATCCACTGAAAAAGAAATCTAGAAAATATTTCCACTCATGATATCCCCCCAAACAATAAAATTCTTAGGAATAAACTGAACCCAGGTGTAAAAAACCTCTACAAGAAAAATTATAAAACATTGAAAAAAGAAATTGAAGAAGATCTTAGAAAATGGAAGAACCTCCCATGCTCTTGGATAAGCAGAATAAATATCATCAAAATGACCATTCTTCCACAAGTAACTTACGGATTCATGCAATACCCATTAAAATATCAAGTTCATTCTTCACAGATATAGAAAAAGCAGTCCTTAAATTCATTTGGAACAAATGCACCAATAATAAAAAAGAAAGAATTATACAATTTTATAGACAGGAATAAAAAGTCTTATCTTGTTGATATATATAACAATAACAATTTTGTTTTTGTTCATTCTTTTTTTTTTTTGCTTTGCTTTATTTTATTGCAGTTTTTTTAGAGATTATATTATGCTATTTTGTACAGTGAATACCCAAAGAGATGAAAAGAGAATAATACCTACTTTCATTTAGCCCTTTCTACGCATTAGGTGCTGTATTAAGCACTTTAAACTTATAATTTCATATTATCCATAAAGTAAGGGGTTAGATTTTATCTACATTTTACAAATAAAGAAATCAACAAAGAAGCAAAGAATAGGGAAGTCAGATACTATCCCACAGTCACAGAGCTGTATGGGAGAGTCTGCCGACTGACTCCGGAGCTTATGCTCTTACACAATCGCATCCTACATCTATTTGACCAATAGCATTTTGTTCACATAAAAAACATCAACATTTCCAAGCCGGGCGTGGTGGCGCACGCTTGTAATCCCAGCATTTGGGAGGCTGAGACAGGAGGATCCAGGTTCGCGGTCACCCTCAGCTACCTAGTGAGGCACTT
>PVLC010017919.1:16882-33003 GCA_004027655.1 Graphiurus murinus
AAAAAAAAAAAAAAAAAAAAAAAAAAAAAAAAAAAAAAAAAAAAAAAAAAAAAAAAAAAAAAAAAAAAAAAAAAAAAAAAAAAAAAAAAAAAAAAAAATCAACATTTCCAAGAAAAACTGTGCATGGAAAGATTTTTAAGAACTGTCTGGGCAATATAGTGAACAAGTCCACATCAGAAACTACAGCCAAATCATCTTTGTATTTATAGTGCCTCAAATAAGACTTATTACTTAATATTTACTACTGAATATTTAATTTAGTCACCATAATAATAATCATAGAAAGAGTACCTAAATGCCACAACTTAGAAAATTATTTGGTCCAATACCAATGACAGAACTTTGGTAGGAATATGGAGTGATTAATAATGTCAGTGTACTGAATATGAATCAATTCTGGGAAGAGGCTGACGACTAAATTAGGAAATAGTTCATCCCATTTTTTTTGTTTAATTTACCATTGAAAACTCATAGTCTAAGATAAAGTTAAAAATAGTTTAAAATGTATGTGATGCTTTAAGATAATTATTTATCGGGATGATTTATGCATTCAAAAGGGAATGCAATTTTAATTTGCACAAAAGATGTTTATCTGTACTAGTTATAATGAGCTAAACTCTTTAACAAATAGACCCAAATGAATACTATCATGAATTATAAATTTTTTTTATTCTATTAGCAGTATTGTCTGGGTGAAAATATTGAGTCATTTTTGTTTATGCAGTTTAAAGGATAAAAGGTTAATAGAGTCTGCTCTATTTAACTTGCAGCTTCAAAGGTTATTCAAGGAGTTCTCTCCATTGTGGACTGCCAGTAACAAAACAGAGCAAAAGGAGTAACCCACTGGGGATTTTTATGGATCAGATCTGTAAGTTGTACTGATTACTTCCATTCACATCCCAGTGGTTGAAACTCAATGATGTGGACACACTTAGTTCCAACAAGAATAAGAAATGTAGAGTCAGGACAGACAGCCACTTCTCAGTCTCAAATCTTGCATATATGAGGAGGAGCAAATGCTTCTGGTGAACTGCTAGTCACAGTGTTTCTGGTCTATAACCTAAACATGCCTTGGTTACCCACAGATGGCAACAACAATTTGCTTCCAGATCCTGGTCCAGTGGTGCAAAAAAAGAGAAAAGCATGAAAGTTGAGAATCTAGTCAGAATATGGCAAAGAGGCCCTATGCCTTTTAAACATCTACTAAAAAGGCATTGGTGGCAAATATATTACCTAACTTACGGTGATTTATTTTATGATGTTTTCACTTTGCAATGGTGTAAATATGATATGTATTCAGTAGAAAATGTGCTTTGGATTTTGAGTTTTGATCTTCTCCCAGGCTAGTGGCATGTGGTGTGATACCCTGTCAAATGCTGGGCAGGGGCAGTGAGCTGGAGCTCCTAGCCAGGCAGCACAAGAGGAAACCACTGTTACTCCACAGTGTGCTGTGTTGCCAAGCTATGATGTTTGGTAGGATGGGTGTACTAAATGAATTCTCGACTTATGATAGCTTCAGCCTCATTAGAGTATTTGAGAACATAACCCCATCATTAGTAGAGGGAAATCTGTATGAGGTAATTCTGCTTTCAGCAGTGAACTATGCCTGCTGCTGAAGAGAAAGAAGTACAAAAGTTTTTTGAAATGAGGAAAAAATAACATATTTTAAATCAAAACTAAAGCTAATAAAAATATGTTTAAGATTTCCAGTGGTCACTCATATGGCATGCTATTTTCAGTATTTGGAATTATCATGGTTTGTAAAAGCTAAGGCCATCAAGGATTCTAAACTGGTTGGATTTGGGTGCAAAGTCCTGGGTGCCGCTTAGAGGTTCTAGCATCTCATAGTTGCCTTATCTGAAATATGTCCTCTTAGTCACTAAAGTAGAGAAGGGGAAAGATGGGCTACTCACAAATGAGCTTTTTACCACCTCATCTTGAGAGTGATGTGCTTTGATCTCTCTCTCTCTCTTTTATTGGCCCAAACAAGTCACAGAGCTGCACTTAACTGGTGGCAGCTGGGAAATGTAGGAGAATAATTTTGGGGCATATTTAGTGAATGTTCCAGCCTCTGCCATAGACATATGTCTAGGAATTGATTAATTTCTTCATTCATCTAAAAAGTTACAATTTAGAACTATATCCGAATATTGTAACATAATATGAAATATTTTTTCAGAGCCAAGTACCACTAGAGCGTAGATAATAGATTTGTGCCTAGTTTATGTTAAGATAGTCAGCCTTCCAGAATTTAATTAAGAAATGGTCATCCATTTATCAACTAATAGAACTTTAAAAATATTATTTAGTAAGACATTATTCTAAACTAAAACCTGTTAAGTGAATTACAGTTGTTAAAATCTTTGAAAAACAGCTCTATCCACTGTATGGTCAAGCTCCAGGGGATCTTTGTAGCACTTGAAGATATAAATGAGATTTTGTGTGTGTGTGTGTGTGTGTGTGTGTGTGTGTGTGTGTGTGTGTGAATGGACATAGATACATACACATGCATGCATATTTGCTTTTCTTGGGCAAATTACTAATTTCTCAGGAAACCAATAAATACTAAAATTTATTATTTTAATCAATATTTATTTAGTAGGTAAAGAAACAAATGAATCCTCAAAGGTGTGATTTAAATAAAAATTCCATGAAATGTGAGTTACACAATATTGAACAATGATTTGTAGTTATTCAGGCAGCAAAGGATCTCTTAGAGATCCTTTGATGATATGCACTAACAATTGTATGGCATCTGTGTTTCAGCACAGATGATTATGCAAACATTTAATGAGTTTTGTCTTCTGAAACATAGGAGAAAGTAAGGAGCTCAGTGGGTCTGAGTATTATGTAAAAAAGTGAATCAGAAGATATTAACTACGAACCAAATGGTTAGTGTATGTAAATGTTTAAAAATTTGCAGTATCTCCAATATGTTATCTAGTATATAAAGAGAAAGTTCTAAAAAGACATTCAAGACTCTGAACAACAACTTCATGAAAAAGGAAGACAACTACTCTTCTCCACTTAGATTTATCATAGGGAAGGCCCAGAATGCATTTTCTTTGGCATTGTATTAAAGGAATGGTCAGCAAGCCCTGAGTGGATGAATGGATAATTTTAAGGATGTCAGGAACTTTTCAATAAAAAGATTAGCTGGAGCCAAGGACTAGTCTACAACTTTCCTGTGGAATAGTGCACCTGGTCTTGAAATCCGAGGCTTAAATTTGAAGGTTTTTGGCCTCTTCCACTCCTTGCTGTCAGAAAACAGTCAGTACTTTTAGGCCTTTTTGGTGCCTATATGTGTTTAACCTGCATGAATTTAGGGTTAAGATTCAGGTCAGATGGTATTAGAAACAATGATAATTTCACAAGCATAACCAACAGATTAGACATGTTTACATTGCAAGAATCTTATATACTACAAGGAGATTACATGTACATACTTTCTAGGTGAATATTATATATAGTTTAGATTAATTAGTTCAGGAATTCAAAGTACTTTGAATATGAAATGATGTAGTTTTAATCGCCTTTTAAATTTTTTCTGTTTCATTTTTTTTTCTTAGCAGGTGTTATTTAAGAACAGCTTTGATAAAGCAATCAGTTTAGTTTTTTAAGTTCAATTTTGCAAACATCTATTGCCTATCTATTGTGTGCCATGTATGGTGGGTTGAGGGAATTCCTACGTAAGACCCTGCCTTCATGCAGCTCTCAATGGATTATGTTTTTAATTTTTTTCGATGCTTTTATTGGTGAATTATAGTCTCACATCATAATGTAAATCATAGTGATAGTGGCATCCATGCACATAGAACTTGGTGGACTTTCCTACCAGTTCCCTCTCCATCCCCCCACCCCTTTCCCCATACAGGATATTGAGACTGACATTGGTAATCTCACATAGATGCATAATGTCAGTGGAAGTGATTTCTTCATTGATTTGATTCTCCCTCTCCCCCTTTTTCTTTCCTAGAATACCTCTCTGGCTCCATTGAGCTTTCTCCTCCACTATTTGAAGTCCCTCTGGTATCCCAATTACTCCCTAGCTTCTGCATATTAGAGAAAACATATGACCCTCTTGTTCTATGACTGGCTATTTTCACTTAACATAATGTCATAATTTTGTTCTTCTTTATTGTTGAGTGTATATATCCCACAATGTTGTAATCCATTCATCTGTCTATGAACACCTAGGTTGGTTCCATACTTTGTCTATTGCGAATTTTGCTGCTATAAACATGGATATGCATATATTACTGTAATTCTGTTTTCAGTCCCTTTGAAAAGATACCCAGGAGTAATATATAGCTGGATCATATGATGGATCCATTCCAAATTTTCTGAGGAATCTCCACACTGATCTCCATAGAGGCTAAACCAATTTTTAATCCCACCAACAGTGTAAATGAGTTTCAATTTCCCCACATCCTCACCAGCATTTATTATTTTTTGTCTTCTTGATGAGTGTCATTCTGATTGGGGTTAGATAGAATCTCAGTGTAGTTTTGATTTGCATCTCCCTGATTGCTAATGATGTTGAACATTTTTTCATGTATTTGTTGGAAATTTGTATTTCTTCTTTTGTGAAATGGCTATTTAGTTCAATTGTCCATTTCTTGATTGGGTTATTCATTTTTTTAGCATAAAGTCTTTTAATTCCTTTGCATATTCTAGCTATTAGTCTTCTATCTGAGAGAGAGAGAGAGCTGGCAAAGATCTTCTCCCATTCTGTAGGTTTTCTCTTTAGACTATTGGTGGTTTCCTTTGATAAGCAGAAACTTCTTAGTTTAATGCCATTCCATCTATTAATTCTTGTTTTAATTTCCTGAGTTTTGAGGGTCTTGTTGAGGAAGTTTCTACCTGTGCCTATATGTTGGAGTTTTGTACCTATACCCTCCTCTAGAAGATGCAAAGTCTCTCGTCTAATTTTAAGATCTTTGATTCATCTTGAGTTGATTCCTGTGCAAAGTGAGAAGTATTAAAATTCATTTTTCTATAAATGGATAACAAGTTTTTCCAAATCTATTTGTTGAAAAGTCTGTCTTTTCTCCAACATATGTTGGTATGAGGCATTGTACCTAGGGGTGTACTACTTTTGAGCTATACCCCAAACCCTATTTTTTATTTTGAACAGGATCTTGCTAAGTTGTGGAGGTTGGCCTCAAAACATGCAATCCTCTTTTTTCAGTCTCCCAAATATTGGGATTATTGGCATGTATCACAGAATCTGGTTCAAGAAGGAAGTGAATTAAGGATAAATATTTGAAGAAGAGTTTTGAGGATAAGCAAGAGTTGGAAAGTAATGATCAGCAATGGAGAGAAGAGCAGTACACACAGAGAGAATAGCAAGGTCTGAGAAAACAGTGTACTTCAATGTATTGCAGAAATTTTAGTAGCATACAGGGAGCAGAGACAAAAATGAAAACTGACAGTTGGGCACGGCCGGATCATAAATCCAATAAGTTAACCACATTCAAGCTCATGAACTATTGCACTGGGAGAACATGTTGGTATTAAAAGGGGTAGGGCAAGAATGGAGGCCAGATGCAGGCTCAGGAGGCTATGCAATGATCCAGGGGTGGCACTGATGCACCCCCACACTGATGCCAACCTTATGGAGAAGGTAGCAGGGTTTTATTGATCCTAAGGAAGGAGGTAGGAAGGGATTTACAGATGATGAAAGAAAGGCAAGAGACTGGATGATGACCAGGTTTCTGTCTTAGGTGATTGGGTTTCATTAACTATGAAAACTCTGAAAGGCAATATAATCTGGTAAATAGCATGTTTTAGAAGTATCTGACAAGTTCTCTTTCATCATAGTTAGAATATAGTATATGCTAGGCTGTAAATCATTTCCAACAGATCCTGTAACATGGAAATACTGTCAAGATTTTGAGGGCAAAATATGAAATCTATAACTAGACCTTCAAGAACAAATTATTTCAATGTGTGACTTTTGAAAGACTCAGCCTCTGCAGAGGCTCTGGTATATAAATGTGTGTAAGAAGGATTCAGGGTTCTGTTAAGAAGCTTGCAGAAAGTAATATTTAATTTAAAAAATACCTTGTTTTAGCTTTTTTCATTGGAAGTTTTAAAAATATCTTTTTTTTCTGCTCCTTCCAATCATTCAGAGTTTTTCTAGGCCCCATGTTCTCTATTCATACAAACCAATAGGGATCAGTGTTGGGGAAGTGTTTAGTTCTGTCAATGTCACACATTAGTTTGTTTCCTTTTTATTTTTTTTCTGTATTAGAGTTATAATAACTAAGATAAACTTGCTAATTCAGTCCTCAAGAAATTTGGAGTTGGTCTTTTGATAAAGTGACAATATGATAATCTTATCTTCTTTTTGGATTATTAGCAAGTGTCTCACTGAATGGTGCAAGGCTGAGACCTGACGTGATGATGATTAGGGAATCTCCCTACATGCTGTGCTTCTGGTTCAGCTATAATTTCAACAATTTTTCAGTGGAGAAATTTATTTGGGTTGTACATATTCATCAAGTAATTAGTTCTAAGCAACTGATGTTATACTCTAACTCTGGTCATAGACCTCTGGAATGTAACAAAATAGGATTAGGGGAAGAAAAAACATCTAGAAGTCTGTCTTTAGCTACTTTTTAAAAGGAGAGAATATGCTTTTCTTTTATATTTTTATAGACATAGATTGCAAGTTTGTTCAGATCCAAAACTTGTTGTTTAAGATTATCATAGTATTCTAACATGAAAAGAATATGTTTTATTTTTCAAGTAATTTGCAAACTGGATGAGGAGATAGATTAACAAATGACTAATATGATTTCTTTTCCATTGATATAACATTATTTGTAAGGATTCTTTACTAAAGTTAACAATGCCATTGTGTGGTCATGGAACATATTTTTAAAATTATTTTTTGCAAAAATATGTAATTTAATATGGGCAAAAGGTAATAATAAAAGATGAGTTTTATTTTAAATATATTTCCCAGTATGAAATAGTTTTGACTTTTTCCTTTTTTTATACTTTTAGTTGTGCAATGTAACTATACATCATGTTGTGGGATTCCACTTAAAATGCTTTGTGACACCAATCTTTGGATGTGTGCAGTTCCTTTCTCAAGTAAATTGTGGGTCACAGTAAAAAGTGATCTTTCATGGTTCTTGTGTATTTCTCATTGAATATAGACATATAAAACACAAAATGGGTTTTAATTGACTGTATTATTGGAGAGGCTTCTGGTCAACAGCAAGTTATCAGTAGTTAAGTGTTAAGAAAATAAAAAAATGACAATAGGATTTTTGACTGCATGAGGGTTAGTGCCCCTAAACCTCATGATATTCAAGGGTCAACTGCATTGGCCATGGCAAACAAGAGCAGGAGCATTTTTGAGGTGCAGCTGCAGGGGATGCCTAGCAAAGACAAGGCTGGGAAGAATCCCAAACCCAGCTGGGTACTTAAAATTTACATGGGGCTAAATGTGATATTATTATTGCATTTTTATTTTTTGCATTGAATGACTCATGCATTTTATACTGAGGAAATGGCAAATGCAGAAAGTAGAAAGAAATTAAAATGTGATATAATTCACAGGAAACAGGCTGTGAACCTTGATATAGGAATCTCTGCCTGGACATGTGTGAGTCCAGATCCCTGAGCCTGCTGTGACTCACTTAGAGGGGATCCTCTCAGTGGGAAGTCAGGCAAGGATAAGAAGGAGCAGGTTTGGGGAAGCTGTGAGCAGGAGCAGGAGCAACTACCCTTGTCAACCCTAGGGTATGAACTTGTTATTCCTGAAAACATTGTGAATTAAGAATAAGTAGAATAGTATATGATAGAAGAAGTACACGTTCCCAAAATTGGGAAAAAACAACCTGGGTGAAGGGCAGCCCGTCTCTATCTCTAAAGAATACAGCACACAGCCAGGTGTGATGGTGTGTACCTGTAATCCCAGGACTTGGGTCACTGAGGCAGGAGGATAGCAGATTCAAGGCCAACCTCAGCAAATTAGTGAGACCCTGTTTCAAAATAAACAATAAAAAGGGGTGAGAATGTAGAATTCTAGGAGGTAGAATGGCCGTGGGTTCAACCCTCAATACCAAAGGAAAAAAAAAAATAAGAATATGGCATGCTCTCTTGAGTTGTTTTTGGCACAGAAGCATATGGAACCTAGAAGATTTTCTCCAATGTACTGTGTGCTTTATGAAAGAGAAGTGCAGACCAGAGGCGACTTCTGTTGGTTTTAGGTAGTTTTTACTGGATTTTCTTTTATCCATCACACAGTACTTCTGTTCTTTCACAAATCTCCACCCTGTTCTTCCTCTAGCCAGAGGACTCTGTTGATCTATTTATTCCTTTATTCCCATGAAGTCCTAAATTACTCCTCTTTGTGAACGAAGCTATCATCTCCAGTATCCTCAGATTTACCTTTCCCATAGACAATTAGAGACAATATGGAACAGACACTATTTGCCAGTGTAAAACATATAAAACAAAGATGTAGCAAAGAGGACAAGAAGATCAGAGGATGATAACCAGGAATGCTAAAGTGCCATGACATTGCATGCACTGTGTTTTCCCCGTGTGGACATGGTCACCACTTCTACCAAAGTCTACAGGGCCACTGAAGACATGCTAAGATTGCACTTAGTGCACTGGAGACCTGTCCTAAGCCATAACTTCTGTCCTTCTGGCCATCCATCCATTTAATATCTCTGCTAGGTTCTGCAGTACAATGCTCTACCAATCAGATATGTGGTCTCTGTCTTCCTTAGATCTAATGGCGAAGGAGGAAGATAGATTTAATGAAATCACATACAAATATAAAATTCAAGCTATGCTAATTGATATGAGGGAAAGGTACAGGAATGGTTAGGTTTGTAATCCCAATTCCTTTCCCTATAGCACCTAATGTAATGACAGGAAGATAATCAGCCTACTTGCTCTGGTTTTATATTTTGAATCAGAAAAAAAGCTATGTTAAATAATAAGTGAATATTACTTCATTTATGATCCACACATCTCTGGTGTGTTACTTAACTTAGTAACTTTCCTTTGGTTTCTATACAAATGAATTTCTGCCAAAATTAGTTGGAATTGGTATCACTAATCATGTGGTATTTACATGGATTTCTCTGTGTTCTCAATTTACTTGCCTTGGGGAAATCTCACATAGCACCTGAAAAACATCTGGCCTATAACTGAAGACCTTCATTTATGTTTACAACCAGGAGTCTGGACATTCAGCCACAGTCTTGTGATCATAAGAGGCACAGTGTGTCTGGCACATAGTTGAAGGAGTCATTGAGCATTTTGCTTCTGATAAATGTGTTTCTCAGTCTGGTCAGGGTTGTGGTAAGACAACCCAGGAATCTAAGCCAAAATTTGCCCTTAAATTATGCACTGGAATTCCCTAAAATTCAACTGTAGCTATTTACGTGTTGACTGGTTACTATTACTATAGCAAAATATCCTTTGCATTTAATGGAGTTATTTATAGGGCTAGACTTGTCTTCAAGTGCTATCACAATTATAGAAAAAGATGAATATTCAAGAAGGCACATTTTGTACTATTAACTATTACATTACCCCCTTTATTGACTGATATCTATATAAGATACTTAGTTATTAGTTATTGAACCTTGAAGTTTTATGAATAGACAAGAAATAAAGGACAAAAAATTAAAAGGTAAAAAATTCCAAGAAATTTTCAGAACTAGAAAAAGTATACGCCTTTCTTTTGAAATATTTTCCTGTGCTTCTGTCAATTAAGTCTATCTATATTTCTGTAGGAGAAAATTCATTTTCACTTTCTCATTAGGAAACTCTCACACTAAGTGTCTGACATCAACTTTATTTTCATTGTCACTTGTGGTTTTAACTTTATGTCTATCTTTTAATATGCCCTTAGGAGAATCCATTCTCTCTGAATTTCAAACTTCTTGCTTATAAATGAGAATAATGATGTCTCCATTGAAAATGTCAAAGGGCTATGGAGAAGATCAAGTGAAATGGCATTCAGAAAATAACTGTAAACTGTGAAATGCTATGCAAATATATTTTTATTTGGTTAATCTGCATTCTTATTTTTACACTAGAAAAAATAACTTTTAATAGAAAACTTCTTAGAACATATTTTTGTACCTAAGATTAGTGATTTTCATATTTAGGAGGAGTTTGGGATGAGAATCTAGGGAGGGACAAGATTAAGGTAAAGTTCTCAGTATGAAGAACTCAAGAAAAAGTTGCCCTGATTTATCTGCAAAAATGTACTAGTACATTCTCTCTTGTAATGAGTAAAATTTTTCTTGCCCTAGAATTTGTTCTAATTTTGGTTTCTGAATATCTTCCTGTAGTTTCTTGACATTTTCTAAATGGCAGTACCTTATTCTATTACACTTCAACTTAGCACATTTTCCCACTGTTCTATAATATTCTAAAACCCATTTTTATTTTATTTTAGTCATGTCATTAAAATGAAGGCCCTATTGTTTATAGATCATTTTGAATTTGATAACCATATTACTTGCATTTTATTGTATTTTTTTTACAGGTGACAGGTACATGGCAATATATGTTAATCATTGTTTTAGGTCTGGAGGAGAGAGAATTACTGTAGCAACTTTAACAAAATAGTGATTTTTCTGTTGAATGAGGCTAAAGTCATCCAATATTCATATAAGTCAGCAAAGCCCAAGTTTGTATGTGTGTGTGTGTGTGTGTGTGTGTGTGTGAGAGAGAGAGAGAGAGAGAGAGAGAGAGAGAGAGAGAGAGACTGCAGATTGAACCCAGATGCAGTCTACCTTCGAGCTACACCTCCAGTCTGATTTTATTTCGTATTTGGAAACAGGGTCTCACTGGGTTGTTGAGAGTCTCACTACTTGGTGAGGCTGTCCTCGAACCTGTGATCCTCCTATCTCAGCCTCCCAAGTACTGGGATTACATGCCCAGCTAAGCCCGAGCTTTTAAATAAAGTCCTCTAAATGTAAATGAAATAAGTAAATTGTACTAAACATTTTGCTATTATTATTATTTTTATTTCTCTGGTTGATTTCCAATCCAATTTCTGCTTATGAAGAGAATTTTAAAGATATCGTCTAAGAAAGATAATTGTGTTCCTTAAAAATTATGGCGTTAGTATTTTCTGAATATAAAAGCTGGCATGTTCGGAACTACCTAAGAAATTTCAGGGAGGTTGTCAAGAGCTAGAAGAACAGTAGTGAAAGAGAGAGAAAGAAAAAGAGAGAGAGAGAGAGAGAGAGAGAGAGAGAGAGAGAGAGAGAGAGAGAGAGAGAGAAATGAACTGGGACTTTCTAAGAGAAAGAGAAGAAAGAATATAGAACAAAGAGACAATCTAAAATGTGAGAGGGGAGTGATATCAAGAATCTACTTCCTGTGGTGCCTGTATATTCCTGACTCTTTCACATTCTCTCTTGTCAAAATATTTGTTCTTAGTCATTGTGCTAAACACATTGTATATCTTGTTAATTCTCACAAAAACTATGTGTTGGGATAACTTTTATTCTTAATTTGTGGATAAGAAATCTAAGGCACAGACAGACTAAATATCTTTCCCCAAATCTCATGTTGTTTAATGCAGGGTCAAGATTCTAACTCTGAATCTGACTCCAAGTAATGAGCCTTTGGCCTAGAGCCCTGGTGTCTGCCTTCTCTGCTATTTCTGAAGAGAATGCCTTAGAATAAAGCTGGGAGTTGGGGAGGGCAAGGGATGGGGGTGAGTGAAGAATAGGGAGGGGAGAAGAAAACCAAGGAATATAGCAGATGGGAAAATATAAAGTAATGTAGAATTGTATCAAATTATAAGAAAGTCAAGGCCCTGTATAATAGCTTTAGTGTAGAGGACCCTTTGGTATAAAGGGCCTCTATAGCTTCTCTATTTCAGAAGATCCAGTTCACATGAGTCTATCGGAATGGTGCATCTTCGAGGTATGCATACAAATGTGATATCTAGCCCTGAACACAATTGATGATATAAATATCTCTAGAGGGCCAAAGAATATAAGACCAACACAACTTTTAACATACACATACACACACACACACACACACATATGCCTATATACATTTATAACTATATCTAAATCTATCTATATGCATATATTAATAACTCAGAAGTGGCGATTTTGTCTGAGAAGTTTTAATTTTCTGGGATAAGGCAGAAGTTAGGAAATGATAGGATTGATCTCAGAGATGTGGACTCTGTGGACCATAAGCAAACTCCATGACACACTAAAGATAAAAAATAAACTTAGCTTAGCCTGAGGGTCATGACTCCTAACCTAGATACTCACAATTCCAGATTTCAAACCCAACCAAACTCAGCCCAACCAGGTGAGAAGGTAACTACCTCTTCAGGCCGGCGGATATTTTTAACTCTGAGAAGAATTAAAATTCTAGTTCTGAGAATTAATTACAGTGATGAAATAAACCAAACCTACAATATCTCTACTTTTTGTGATAAAATATAATCTGTGCCGATTTTGGCATTTTAAGGTATTTAAAAGCTTATGGGAAGCCGGGCATGGTGGTGCACGCTTGTAATCCCAGCATTTGGGAGGTCAAGACTGGAGGATCCGGGTTCGAGGCCAGCCTCAGCTACCTAGTGAGGCCCTCCACAACTTAGTGAAACCCTGTTTCAAAATAAAAGAATAAAAAATAGGACTGGGGGTGTAGCTCGGAGGTAGAATGCCCCTGGGTTCAATCCTCAGTACCGCCAAAAAAAAAAAAAAAAAAAAAAAAAAAACAAAGTTTATGGGAGATTTTATTCTATTAGAGTGACAATTGAGTAATTGAGCAATAGATTAGATAATTGATTTAAACTTGTGACTTTTAGTTGAAATCTTATAGCATTTTAAAATAATATTAGAATTATAAGTATATCTTTATAAAAATGACTGAACTATGTAAGAATGTTTCTTCAGTCATCTGGGAGTACTCCAAAAGGAAATAAAAGATATTACATTTGTAACTACAGGTTAAAAATATTTAGGGGAACATATTAATTATAATGCAAAAACCTCAGTTATAAATTATTATTAAAATAGGCTCAACTGACAAATAGAATAATAAGATTTATAAATTGAACTAAAAGCTTGAGGAAGAAGTATTTTAAATAGTAACTTTTTACAATGGAATATTAACATACCAAAGTTCCCAGTGAATAATTGTTTTTGTTCACAAAATCTACCCTTTAGGGCATGACAGAAACTTAACTTGACAAGATAGCTATGCCTGAAGTCAAAATCATATTTGGTCTTTTCAGTTATATAAACCAATATATTTTCATTTTCTTTTTTTCCAAGTATAATTTATTCTGAGTTGGTTATCTAAGACTTGGAAACGAAAGTGTTTTGACTAATACAGTTCAAGTTTGAGAGTATTTAGAGTGTGGTTTGAAAAGAAAGACTTTGGGAAATATATTGGGTATTTAAAAGTTTTTTTGGAAAATAGGATTTTTGAAACATTTAATATATTTGAATAAAGTTCCCATTGAAACTGAGCAATATTAGAAATTTGATTTTTGAGGGTTGTGAAGAAAAATTGGAAAATGCCAAATGTCAAAAAATTTTCTGCCATGATCCCACCACCTAGAAACAAGTAGAGTTCACATTTTGTTGTCTTTTCTTCATACTTAATTATGTACATCTGTGTATATTATGATTGTATAAGACACGTAACAATAACACACAAATTTATCTTGTCTTTATACACGCATAATATATATATAATATATAGATGCATACAGTTTTGTTACTGTTTTATTGAATATCATATTGTGAAACACTTTATCTTTTTACCAAAACTCTTTCTTTTGAATAAGCCTTCTCAGGCTTTACTAATAAAGTCTGATTCTTTCCCATTCCACTTAACCAGATGGAATTATTTAGATTTTCTCCAGATCTTAGAGCTTGGTTTAAAACATTTATCAATATCCCATGGAATGTAACTGCCTGAGTGGAAAGTTCCAACACATCTGGGTCCCTAAAATCTAGTTGGCTATGAAATTAATTCCCCCGGTTTGTGAAATTTGGACTTATCTTAGACATGATAGAGAAGACACAGGTAAGTACTTAGAATCCTTAACTCAGGTTCCACCACCTTCTTCCCTGGCTACAACTAAGGCTGCCAGGCTGCTCAGTTTAAACTGAATTTCAGATATGCAATGGATAAGTTTTTCATACAAAAATGTCCAGTGGAGTATTTTATACATACTTTCACCAAAAGTTATTCATTACTTATGTGAATTCAAGTCTGACTACTGTCTTATATTTTTAATTACTTATTCTAGCAAACTTAGATCAGGTTGAAGTAGAGAAGGGTCTCAATGTCCTAGTCACTGTGTCCTTCTTTGGACCATATCCAATTCTTTTGTCCTTTATAGGGCCTCAAATATAATTCAAACACCCATTGTCAAATTGAAAGGCAATGAGCTCCTGCTCTTAAGTGGTTGCAAGGGAACAGAAAGGAAGAAACAAATCAGGCATACTTTGGGCATAGAATTGAGGCAATAAAGACTCAAGGATGATTTAAATTTTTCAGTTCTCATCATTTAAGACAATGACTATACCATCAATAAAGACAAAAAACTAGGAGTCAGGGATAATTTGAAATGGCAGCAGGACATCAAGCTGGAAATGACTATGAGGCAGCTTGTTCAACATGAATCCCACTTCCAAGGTTTTGCTTTATAAAAGATTATTGAGTATTTGATTGGAACTACTGCAAAAAGGAATCAGTTCTGTTTTTTTAAAACACTTGGAAGAACACAGAATATTAATCATAGTTTGATACGTTCTCTCCTGCCCACCCTCCACTGAATAGAGCTCTATCCTTTCACTATATCAGCTGACAGGAATAGGGGTTTGAAACAGGGTGCCTCTAGGGAGAATCTGAGTTCTAATAACAAGGAATTTTCATTTACAAAGAAACATTAAAAATATTCCTTGGGACTCATTAAAAGTTGCTTCCACCATTAAGAGAACAGGGGACATTATTCAATCCAGCTGGCCTGGGAAGAAAGATTCATTCAGTTGATTTATATGACCAGAAGAACAACCATGGTGACTAATAGAATAGCATCCTGCACAGCTATCTATTCTTTACTCCTTTCTTCCACCAACAAAACTTCACAGCAATAAAATAAAATAAAATAAAATAAAAATGTTACTGCTTAATACAGCTAAGGACTACAGAAAAAGAATAATTTCATATAAATATATACTTATATGTGTATATATGTACATATATATATACCTTTCTTGGGACTGTTTTGCTAGAATTAATTAGATTAATAGTTATTAATGTAATTATTATTCAATTATTAACCTTTCATATTCATCAACCTAGTTTTTATTTAAGGAATTAAATTGAGAACATAATTTGAAAATATACAAAGATATTTATATAGACTTTCGTAGCACCATTATTAGGAAGGAATATTGGAAATATCCTAATGTTCACCTATAGCGGATTATATTATATAGTTCCATACAATAGAATATTATCTACAAATTAATATTATTTTGTAGCACAGTTGATGGATGTTCACAATGATTTATTCAACTAAAAATTATAAAATATTATCTCCACAGCATTTTTGCCATTTTGTTGTGTGTAGTACATAAATAAATATTCACAAAAATATTGTAAATGTATAAAACAAAAAAGTTACTAGTGATTATCTGTGTAGCAGGCTTGCATATGATTTTTATTTCCTTTCACCTATTTTTATTTTCTAATTCACTACCAATTTTATGTGTTGCCTTTGAAATTCAAAAACATGGAACTTAATAAATATTTAACTAAAATTATAAATCAATGTCATATACCTTTAAATCTCAACTTTGGTGGAGAAGGAAAAACTACAAAACCATAAAAACTATAACACTATAAAAGCTATTTGATTATTCACTAAAAAAACTGAAAGTAAACCAGTAGGGAATAATTCACTTCTTTAAATCTAGAGGAACCTTTCTAAAATTTTTCCATTTAGAGAGCTGATCTAAATTTCAGTTCATTTGTGAAGTGTCTATTTAGATCCTTTGCCCATTTTTTGATTGGGTTATTTGCTTTCTTAGTTGCGATTTTCTTGAGTTCTTTGTATATCCTAGATATTAAAC
>PVLC010017920.1:0-33189 GCA_004027655.1 Graphiurus murinus
GACTTAGCCTCCCAAGTACTGGGATTACAAGTGTGTGCCACCTTGTCCAGCTGAGAACACATTTTAAGCCAACTTTCACTGCCACAGTGCCTTACATGGAAAAGGAGTACATCTCATTTTAAGTACATTTCATATTTATAGAAAAGCGCTTGCTATGGTTTGAATGTGTCCCCCAAATTAATGTGTTAGAAGGTTAATTCTTGTGGAAACATTACTGAATCACTTCTTGGCCTTTTGACTAACGTTATGATTGCTGGGAAACTGAAGCCCACTAATAAGTGATTAGGTCATGAGGATTCCGCTTCCGTGAACAAGTCAGCGTCATTGTTGAAAGAAGGGGTTAGCTCTCTTATGGGTGAACTTCTTTTTCTTTATGTATTACCCACTCTGTAGTATTCTGTTATAGCCACGTGAAATGATTACAAAAGAAAACTAATTTTCCCAGGTTTCCCCTTCCTCTGGAGTTTTTCATCTATTTTTCTCAGACTTTCCAATATCATTCACAAACAATAGAGAGAAACTTTAAGAGCTAGAGTCCCAAATGAGAATTTTGCTGAAAATTATTGCAAGCGATGGAAAATAAAGAGTTACAGTCCAAAATATCTTGCAATTGTAACGATAGTGTTCACTGTAGTGATTACTATAATGTGCAGTGTGGCAGAGTTACAGTTGCCATGGGAACTATAAATTTGATTTTCTGGGGTTTTGTGCGTGCAAAATCTCAACTCTAATGCTGCCTTCACGTATTGTCTTTTTCATTTGTTATACATGTACTTGGTCCAAAGTAGGCCACCTGAACTAAAGACAGAAATGTTGGTTGCTTTTTTCAAAGATTTCTTTAATATCTCAGCAGTATCAGAGTTAATTCATAAAAGTGCATATATAAAAAAAAATTAGTTTTGATCTTACTTCAAGCATAGTAGATTGATCTCTTCCAAACCAGCTTATACCATTTCTTAGAATAAAAAGGCCCTCTGTATTTTTGGCTTTTGATCTATTCACTTTAAAAATGTTTATGTGCATTGGAGCTATTCCATGTGGATGGCATATTTATTGATGCTTTGTTGGTTATCTTTTATTTTCTAATAATTCTTTTATACACGCTTTCTGAGTAGATTATCTCCTGGCCTTTTTCTTTTAATAGAATGAAGCTCACCTCATTTCCTGAAATGGAATGCTCTATCTAATACCCATGACAAATTGACCACAGTTCTTTTAACCAACAGACCTCTTCTTTTGTTCCTTTCCATGTATATGTGGATTTGAAGCCCTAGGAAGTCATGTCTCTATGACTTTAATGAGGAGAAAGGTTGAACAGCTATGGGTATTGCATCCTGGTAGACTCCAAATGTAGCCTTTTCTCCCTACTATAGATCTACCTTCATATAACAGGAAAAGTTAGCCCTCTGATTAACTATAGAAAAAACATGAGTCTACTCTGCTACAGTTAATCAAAGGAATGCTTTCATCTGCTTTTCCTTTTCAGATGTTAGTAAGCATTTCCCACACCCCTGCTTTGGCTTGGCTAGTAGCACCAGCACATGAGATTTAACTATTTCTTCCACATCTCGTATAATAAATAATGAGTGTTTATAACTGCTTGCCCTAAAACTTGAACAGACAATGTGCTGTTTTTCATTGAAGACTTTACACTGCTATAGTTTTCACATTTACATAATGTAGGTAGACAAAGTCTAAGTTCTACCACTCTCCAAAGAGAACCAGAGTTGTGGATGAGAGCTTGGCCTGGCAGAAAGCATCTTTGAGAAGCAATCATTGGATTAAAGCATAGCAAAGAACAGGACGGTTGTTAACAATGCCAGTTTCAATGAGAGATTAACATGGAGTGTAACATATTCTACTAACTACAACTAAATCAAAAGCTCAGAGAGGAGAGGACATATTTAACAAACTTAGTCATCTTGTAGTTGTGATGACTCAACACAAAGGAAGACATCCATTGCACCAGCATGCCTACTGGCAGATTTGCCGGTGACAATGGTTTCCAAACTGCATGTGTGTCATTCCCCTGAATAATCTTCAAAAGCCTGTTATCTTTCAAGTGCTGACTTCAAAACAAAGGCCTGAGGAAAGAAGGTAGCATACACTAAACACATTTGCACAACACCCAACTTTTCCTCCACTCATTAACTAGATGGTGTAGCAGAGATTTATTAATAAGCTTATAGCGAGCTGGTTATCATATGTGTAAGAAATATCACCAATGTTTATTCTGGCATATGTCAGTCAATGAAATAATTCGTAGAGAGATGTGAAGGTACCCTCTGAGAAATGGCCTTGCTGAAGGCCACGCAAACCACTAAAACCTGTAGAAATCCTGGGTAAAATATTGCAGTTATAAAGAAAAATAACTAAACCACAATTACTCACTTAATTCTCATAAAAAGTTTATGATGTAAATAACGAAGTTTATGATGCAAATAACAATGACATAGCATTATTCTTCTATTACAATGACCGGAATCCAAAACATTGACAATTGAGAAGATGTGTAACAACTGACCTTCTATTCGTTGCTGGTGAGAATGCAGTATGGTGCACTTTGGAAGGTGGTTTGGAAGTTTCTTACAAAGATAACCAAATATTATTATGTAAGCCAGCAATTGTGTTCCAAGCAATTACCCAACTGTTTTGTAGGTTTATATCCACATGAAAATATTTATAAGCATCAAAAACTGGAAGCATCCAACTTATTCTTGAGTAAATGAATGGATAGAATCCATACAATGGAATATTACTTATCAATGGTAAAGAATGAGTTATCCACATGTATAAGAAAATGGAGAAATCATAAATTCAACATTGCTAGTGAAATAAGTGTGAAGAGGTTACATATGATTCTAACTATATGACATATGAAAAATATAGAGACTAAAAGTAGATCAGTTTTTGCCAGGAGCAAAGGGCTGAATAAGTAAAGCACAAGAAGTTTTCTTTTTCTTTGTAGTTTTGTTTATTTATACATTTAAAAAATATAAATAGGTTTAGGTTGCACAAAAAATTGCAAAGGTATTATAGAGAGGGTTCCTAAACACCTATAACAAACTTCTCTTAATATTAACATTTTGCAGGAATATGGTATCTTGTCACGACTAATGAATCAATATCAGTATCTTATTATTAATTAAAATTGATCCTTTTTTCAGATTTCCTTAGTTTTTGTCAAATGTTTTTGTTGCTGTTGTTGTTCCAGAATTGCACCCTGGATGCCCCATTTCCTTAAACATGACCACAACCAGGTGGTGGAGCTCAACATTAAGAGAGATAAGTCATGGTGATAATATAGCACATCTTTGATGTGATTTAGTGAGAATGGCACTTACCTGCATGAACTTCCTCCCAGTAACCCACAATATTAATCTCCTCATGAGAAACATCAGCAAATCCCTAACGGAGGAATATTGGTCAAAATGACGGGCATTCCTCAAAACTGTCAAGATCATCAAAAATAAAAGGAGTCTGAGAAACTGTTACAGCCAAGAGGAGCCCAAGGAGACATGATGTCGAGATATAATATGGTGTCCAGGGACAAAATGCACACTCTAATGTCTGTTAGTCAGCTTCTCATTTCTGTGCAAGATACCTGAGAAAAACACTTTATGTTGTTGTTTTTTGTTTTTTGCGGTACTGGGGATTGAACTCAGGGGCAATGCCGTAGTGTACTGAGTTGCCAGCACTTTTTGGGCACAAGTACTCAATAGATTACATAAGATATTCAACACTTTGTTATAAAATCAGCTTGTGTTAGCTGATTTTTCTCAGGTGTATGCTAACATAAGCATTCTTTTTTTTTTTTTTTTTTTTTGCCATACTGGAGATTGAACTCAGGGGCATTCTACCTCTGAGCTATACCCCCACCCCTATTTTTTATTCTTTATTTTGAAACAGAGTCTCACTAAGTTGCAGAGTGCCTCACTAGGTAGCTGAGGCTCGCTGCGAACCCGTATCCTCTGGTCTCAGCCTCCCGAATGCTGGGATTACAAGCGTGCGCCACCATGCCCGGCTAGAAAAACACTTTAAAAAGAGAAAAAAAGATTTACTTTGGCTCACAGTTTCAGAGTTTTAGTCCTTGGCCAATTGACTCCATTTTGTCTGGGTCTGTGATGAGGACAACTTCGTGGTGGGGACAGTATAGTGAACCAGAGCTGCTCACCTCATGACAGCTAGCAAGCAAAGAGAGAAAGAGAGAAGAGAGGACCAGGGACAAGATAGATCCTTCAAGGGCATGCCCCCAAGGTCCTACTTTCTTTTTTTTTTTTTTTTTTTTTTTTTGCGGTACTGGGGATTGAACTCAGGGGCATTCTACCTCCGAGCTATACCCCCAGCCCTATTTTTTATTCTTTATTTTGAAACCGAGTCTCACTAAGTTGCGGAGTGCCTCACTAGGTAGCTGAGGCTGGCCGCGAATCCGGATCCTCCGGTCTCATCCTACTTTCTTAATGTAGGCCCCCTCCTAAGTTTCCACAGTCTCCAACAACCCATTAAGTTATGCATCGCTTAATAGATGGATCCACTGATGATATTAGAGTCATCACGATCCAATGCCCTTCCAAAGGCCTCACCTGTAGACACTGCTGCCTTGGGGACCAAGCTTTCAACATATGAGCTTTTAAAAGACATCAAAAACCCAAACCATAACAGGATGTAAGGTGTTCATAATTGAAGAAATAGACAGTAAGGCATAAGGGAACTCTGTACTAGGCTTGCAACTTATTTAGAAATAGAACAGTGCTATACATGAAAAAATCTACTAAATCTCCTTGATTAGTAATCTTTAGCATAGAAATATGACACAAATTGTCCAAAAATATATAAGTAAATACAGAACCAGGATTCAAGTATAAGAATGATAGAGTCAGAGTCTGAGATTTAAGCACAAATCTAGCAATATTCTTATCTATAACCAAGCTCAAATGGATAGATAGGAGATGATTAATAGATGGCTAGATAGATAGATAGATAGATAGATAGATAGATAGATAGATAGATAAATTTCCAGGTGCCAGAAACACAGCATATAAACCAATGCTTCCCATGGTGGTCACTGGTGTTTCTGACCTTATGGTTGGCTGCAGGCTGGATTTCAGTACGACATGAGCAGATGCTGTGTGACTGATTGTGTGAGGATGACAGCAAGAGAAAAAAAAAGCCCTGCAGAAAGCTCAGCACCTTGAAGAGCTGATCTCATTCTGCAAGAAGAATTAGAAAAAAAAAGCACAAAACACACATTTCCAGCCTGAAGATGCTAGAAGAACTTGCTCTCAGATTAGGGAGCATTCCCGCTGACATCAGTGGTCTTCTGAGTATTGCATGACATTTTCACCCTGATGGAGATTCTGAGTTGCCCACTGAGTTTCCAAATTTTCTCACTCAGGATTTTTTTTTATAACTCAGAGGTTTTGTGATAAGAAATGGGGAAGACAAAATATCTGCTGTAAGAGTGATGGTTGAGGCTTGGCCCTAGAGTTCATCCTCACTTCATGAGTCTTTAAGAAAAGCTACACATTGGGATGGAGACAAGAAGAAAAGTAAAGCAACAAATATACAGAAGACTTTTCTTGTCTTCTGCACGCTAACAGCATGCAGAAATTTTAAGTACAGTAGTTGTAAGTTGAATGATACCTTTACAATTTACACAACAGTGCCATTTGCCAAATTGTCAATTAATTGAGAACAGACCCAGCTCATTCCTGGCTGGTCTCAGTCTTCTATGCATAGTAGAAGCTCAATAAATATTTGTTATATAGCCAGTGCAACCCGTATCATGTGGGATGAGTATGGTGGGCAGAGGAGAAAGCTTCATGCCAGCTACCCAGATACCTCCTCAGATACACATAGAACGATATTTTGTGCCTCACTATGTAATCTTTGACCAAAGGATTAAACCTTTCAAAAGTACTGTTGTTCCAAAATATCTAGCTGTTATTTCAAGTAGAGCACAGCAGAGAGAGAGAGTGTATTCTTTTATTTGTAAACTGTCTGCTATCATCTTGTTTTATTGATGCTTTAACACTACTGAACAGGTTGGTTCTCAGAATGCAGGGATAACTTTTCCTGCTCATCTTTAACCCCACTACCCTCTGATCCCATCCTCATACTGACCCTAACTAATGAGCGCTGTGCTTACTTACATCAGCCTCCACGGACTAGACTTCCCCAACCTTGGTCTTCTTCCCATTCCTGTTGTGCTCATTGTAAGCTGTTCAACTGGAAGATGATTTGAGAATAGAATAGATAGACTTTGAGCACGAGAAGCATCCTTATGGACTGAGGCTTCTTAATGGCTAGAAAGATTCTCTTAAATCATCCCCAAGTTATTTTCATAGTATTGGTTTGCCAACAAAACTCTGGAATCAAAATTTTAACCTAACCACCTGCTTTATGCACCTGCTTTATGGCCCTTGACTGATGGGTTATGTCCCGGTTAGACCATCATTAAGTTAAAAATAACCTAAGTCAAAAGTGCATTCAATACACCTAAGCTACTGAAAGTCACTGCTTAGCCTAGCCTGTCTTAACATATGTGTTAAGAATGCTTATGTTAGAGTCGGGCATGGTGGCGCATGCTTGTAATCCCAGCATTTGGGAGGCTGAGACCGGAGGATCTGGGTTCGAGGCCAGCCTCAACTACCTAGTGAGGCACTCCGCAACTTAGTGAGACCCTGTTTCAAAATAAAGAATAAAAAATAGGGCTGGGGGTATAGCTCAGAGGTAGAATGCCCCTGAGTTCAATCTCCAGTATGGCAAAAAAAAAAAAAAAAGAATGCTTATGTTAGCATACACCTGAGAAAAATCAGCTAACACAAGCTGATTTTATAACAAAGTGTTGAATATCTCATGTAATCTATTGAGTACTTGTGCCCAAAAAGTGCTGGCAACGCAGTATACTACAGCATTGGTTGTTTCCCTTTGTAATCACAGAGCTGACTATCACCTGCTGTTGCTGCCCAGCATCACCACGAAAGAGGGGAAAGAGGGATGGACCACATATCACTAGCCTGGGAAAAGCACCAAATTCAAAATTTGAAGTATGGTGTGTACTGAATGTGTATCACTTCTGCACTGTAAAAAGTCAAAAATCATAAGTTAAACCATTTTATGTCAGGGACTCTCTGTATAAAGATTCTAAGAGACAGTGAAGCCTGATGATCCAGCTAAGTCTGCAGTTCCAGAGCTGAGAGGTAGGTTCAGAAAGAAAATACCAACCCTTTGCTTCATTAGGGGCTGATTACTATCAGTCCAGAACTTTCCACCTCACAAGACTGTTTGGATTTAAATGCATATAATAAGAATGTTGTAATGGGATTCTTTCTCTCACATGCTCAGCTGAGGCCTTGAGTGGCCTAGCCTGACCCTCTAAAGGAAAGGAACTCCCAGTTCTGCTCCTCCTCATGCTGAGTCATTAGGGGTCTTCTGGCTCCTGAGTGCTTCCAGGAGGCTTTGCCAATCATGACCCTTGTCCTTGCCCTGGGCTCTGTAGGTTTTGAGAAATCTGACTCACGGTCACACAGAGAAGCCCATCTCCCCTGGCCAAGACACATCCTCTAGGACTCTCTAAAAATAAATCTTTGAGCCGGGCGTGGTGGCACACGCTTATAATCCCAGCATTCGGGAGGCTGAGACCGGGTTTGCGGCCAGCCTCAGCTACCTAGTGAGGCCCTCCGCAACTTAGTGAGACTTGGTTTCAAAATAAAGAATAAAAAAATAGGGCTGGGGGGTATAGCTTGGAGGTAGAATGCCCCTGAGTTCAATCCTCAGTACCACAAAATAAATAAATAAATAAATAAATAAATAAATAAATAAATAAATAAATAAATTAAAAATAAAAATAAATCCTTAGATTAATACTTTGACAAACATGTTGGGCCCAGGGTCAGAAACCCAGTTTTTGGTCATCCCTATTTTTAATTTTTTACATGTATGCATATATGTATGTATAGTACTGGGGATTGAACCCAGGGATGCCTTCAGCCCTAGTTTGCATTTTATTTTGAAACAGGGTCTCACTAAGTTGCAGAAGACCTCACTAAGTTGCTGAGGCTAGCCTCAAACCTACTATCCTCCTGTCTCAGCCACCCAAATACTAGGATGAAGGGTATACCCCACCACACCTGGCTCTTGGCATCTCTTTTGAGGTAGGTGACCTGTAGCCTCACTTTAGATGATGGAATCATTTGACATATGGTTGTATTCTCCGGTTTGGAAAGTGCTTCAGAAAGATTCCCAAATTAGATCCTGTTCATCCACGCAGTCTATGGGATGCCTTAATCCCACCAGATGCATATTGAGGAAAGTTCACGCTGGTTGGGGATGAGCATGGGCTGCAGGGAGTCCACTCCTCAGTGTGCCTCGTGTCTGCAGAAAAACTTCCCTGGAGCTGCTCTTCTGCAGGTCCCAGACCCATAACCCAGTGCTCCTCCAAGCTCCCTGCTTAAATGAAAGCTAGTTTCATCTCACATCATAGAATTGTCCCTGGAAGTCTCCCCTCTTCCTGCCTCCAGTCACTCAGCTAAGTCTCTTTATGATTCCTCTGCTACAATGTCATGTCATGGCTTCATCTTCACAGTTCAATGCTGAACCTAAGTACCAAGACCACTAGCCCTTTTCTCTACTGCAGAGGTTTTCAAACTTCAGGGTAATGGAGAATCGCATGGAAGCTGGTTTCATGGGCACTTGACTGGTCTCTCCTCCAGAGCTACTGTGTCAAGTGCTGGTGGTAGGATCAAGCTGATGCATTTTAACAGGCTCCCCAGGTGACTCTGACTCAGATCTTCCTTGGAGCCTTCACATTTTCCTTCTTTTGAATCTTTCATCCAGCTTCCGTTATGGTCTAACACCTAACTCTATTCAATGTTTGTCTCTGCAGATAATTTTTTCTCAACAACTAAAGAGTTCAAAGATTAAGATTTTATGTGTTTCTGTTTTCCAAATTGTGAAAGGGACTATTGTACTTGCCACTTTTTCTTGCCTAAGAGAGATTTTGTGAATGTTCTTGTGCTTCTGTTTATAAAGCACTCGAAGCCTTGAATTTGAAAAGTATATTATGAAATATTGATGACCCATCTGCTCCATAAAACTTAACTGTGTTTAGCCAAAAGATGTTACTTCTCTACATCCTAAGATAGTATTATTTATAGAAAAGTTTTTCTTATAATAATTGCAAACATGCTAAGTTTATAAGCAAAATGTGTTCATATGTTTTTTCCCCAAGTTTTCCCAAGCACCTCATTATAAAAAAATAGAACTTGAAAAGTTGGATCTGAACACTAACCCAATGTACTATGTCAGCCACAGCTGTTTCCAAATCATCCCGGGAAGTGATTAATACTATTTTTAAATATTCTTTGTTCTATTCAGGAGCGAATATTTTTCCTTATGTATAAAAGCATCCTAAATTGCCACTGTATAGTACAAGGGGTGGCATTTTGCAGATGGGTGTAAATGGAGGCAAATTTCAAAGGAGGCAAAATATATGATGTTAGTGTTTCCACAATGAACACTAATGCCACAGACTATAATGAAGTATTACACATTATATATAGCAGAATTTCATAATACACTAAGTTTAGAAAGCAAGCATTAAATGCAGTGATGTGGGATGTTTTGCAAACTCCCCAGAGCCTATGATACAAAACATGTGCATTCTCAACCTCAAGAGAGGTTAGTATATGTAAGGACCCTGGCTGACGATATTACCTAAATGTAAAGCTGATTGATAACCTCAATTTACATAGTCGTTAATAGAAAAATAGAGCATGTAATGACAGAAGGGAATAGAAAAATATATCATCTTATACCTATGCTACTTACAGTGGCAGGTGGTAATCTACCTGCTGTATTTTTTTTTTTTTTTTTTTTGCGGTACCAGGGATTGAACTCAGGGGAATTCTACCTCCGAGCTACACCCCCAGCCCTATTTTTTATTCTTTATTTTGAAACCGGGTCTCGCTAAGTTGCGGAGGGCATCACTAGGTAGCTGAGGCTGGCCGCGAACCCAGATCCTCCGGTCTCAGCCTCCCGAATGCTGGGATTACAAGCGTGCGCCACCACATCCAGCTTGCTGTATTCTTTTTAATAAAATACATAACCTACTCATTAAAGGACAAGGTAATAGCAACCAGATAATGAAATAAATTCTTATGTATGATTTAAAGTACATTACATACTTGCTGAAACTATGAAGATGTGCTATAGCCCTGTTGAAATTTAATCTTCCAACATTACACACATGTTAATAATATTTAGAGATGGAGTCTTTGGGAGGTAATTAGGATCCATTGAGGTCATGAGGGTGGGGCTTTCCTGATTGCAAGTGGCTTTATAAGAAGTAGAAGAGATACACAGAGCTTGCATATTTGTTTTGTCTTGCCATGTGAGGACTGAGCCACCTTAAGACCGCAGAGTTCTCCAGCAGCAAGACAGACCTCAACAGATGCTAAGATGCCAGCATCATGATTTTGGACTTCCAGAACTGTGAGTAAACCTGTCTTCTTAATAAGTTACCGAATATGTAGTTCTCAGTTACAGCAACAGAAAACGGACTAAGACAACGTTCTTCCTCAAGTTGTTTTCCCTAGAACACTACTCCCATATGATGTTGCTTGGATAAAGGAAGTTTGGAAAACTCTGCTCAAGGCTTCATCTGTAACTCATTAAGGGACTTTGTGTAATTTAGAGAAAGGTGCTATTTCTTCAGTTCACTTCACTGTTGTCTTCCAGAATAACACCATAAAGCCCTTTGTCTACAGTGCCAGCATGGTGAGCAGTGCCCTGGAGATGTTCAATGCCACCTCCCACAGCTGAACATCAGGAGTCTCCACGACAGAAATGTCTGACCCACAACATGTCCGCTGGGTCTGAGAAACCTTTCCATACATCACCCATTTCCATGTACTTATTCTCCTGCTTCCCAAGCTCTTCTGTATAACATTTATACAGTGACTTGTGAAACATCAGTATTTCACTGGCCATGCTTTGGAGAATGTCCTCAGGGAGAATCTCAACAAAGAGCCATTCCTTTGGAAGATTAATTAGCAGATCTTTCTTTCGAGCACTGAGTATTGAAAATAGCAGGTAAGACAAAGACAGGCCAGATATGGCAGCTTCACTAAGGTAAAAGAGAAGGAATCTCACTGGCAGAAAATAGACAAAAAATTAAGTCTCACTGTAGGGAAGGCTGGGATGGGCTGAAGAAGTGGTATCTGTAAGAATGAGAATTGTAGGGAAGGAGCATGGAAGAAAAGAGGGAAAGGCAAAACAGCAGAAAGCAGCAGAAGTGAAGGTGATTAGAAGAGATGATGGTGATTTAAGCTTTGATACTAGCATTGGCAAGACATTGCAGTACCAGAAAACAGCGCTACTTATGAAAGGGAAAAAATTCAAAATAACTAAACGAACTATATACAACCCACCCTCACAACTCCACCAAGTAGAAGCAAATAGCTTTGTGTACCTTCGTCAGCCCCATGAGCATTATTGTGCTGTAGTGGTGAACACCAGAGTAGCTAACTCTCCCTTCTTCTCTGAGAATGTCCCAGTATTAGCACTGTATCCCAGGAAACCACACAATAGTAGGTAGATCTGGATGGTTGGCCACCCCAGTTAGCACTGATTCAAAAATAACAGTGAAGTCTGGGCAGACTGTGAAGCATTCTAAGTAGTGTTTGAAATCATCTTTGTTTCATATCTATCACATATACTACTGAAGAAATCTTATAGCCTATGGAGGCCATAAGTGAAATTTCTTTCTAGTCTCTGAAGGAGGTACCATGCATTAAAACTAAGTCCATGAATTGACACAGAGAATGGTGCTTTTATGTCTAGTAAGAGGCTAACTTTCTCCCAGTGCATTATTGCACCAGGTAATACATTTTGGAGGAAAAAAATCAATAAAAAGTGCTTAAAAGTTTCCATGTTTATAATGTCTTTATTTCCAGTTATGGGGAAGTTAATCTATATAGACGGGTACATTTTCTGATAATGTTGCTTCAGGAGCATTATTCTATGAATATATAATGCTCAAAGGTATTAATGCACTTTCCAACTCAACTTCCTACTTATGTTTTAAGGCTAAACATTAAGACTGATTTGCATTCCTTAATCACTCAATAATTCAGATTTTTGGGTGATAGCCCATATACATGCTAAGTGATATGGCAAAGTTCAGCTAGGTTAACAATATGTCACAGACAACTCACCATAGAGAATCACTTTCCCTGTGTCTCAGACGAAGAAAAGATTCATGTGTGAAATCAGAATGTGTTCTGCTATGCCTAAAAGCAATAAGGAGAAAAGGGCACTTGGACAGAAGGGATATGATTTGTTTTCCCAGGTCACTGATCACAAGGCAGAAAGCACTGCTTCTTCTTCGCAGAAGGAAAGACACTGAGATATCGTCTCATCTCCTGCATCCAATCTTTTTGCTTAGATGAAGGAGAAACTCCAGCCTGGGGAACAACCAGAGGCTACAAACTCCTACTTCTCTGCTGCATCCTATAAGGTAGATAGAGAGGGGTCAATAGCAGGTGAATGGTAGCAGCAGAATAGCCACCCGAGCAGTTTGCAGTTTTCTGAAGTCAGCCTCCTGCTTTATTGCACAGGGAGAGCATGGTGTGCCTGAGAAGGTGTATATTATCCACTTGTGAGGTCTCACGGTTACCAACACTTTCTAGCCAGTTGTGTGGTCACCATTTTCAGTACCCTTTTCCAGCACATCTGGGCTTTTTTCTAATGATCAATGTGAAGAGAAAATTCTGACTCTAGGAAAATAGCTAGCAATTTGAATACTCAGAAATTAACTTTGAATAAAACTCTGGATGACACACGTCTTTAACTTTTCATATGAAAATGATGTGCAATGTCTTCAACTTAAAATGATGCTGTAAAATATATTTAATTTATTGTGAATAGCTTATTTCATAAACAAATTACTCAAAAGATTATGAGGATGAAAATATAAATTATAAACAATCCAACATCCATAAATAGCCACTATTCCCAATAATACATGTTCATGTATTGCATTCAAGAGTTCTTTTATATTTGTGTTTTCGCAGATTATATAATTACTACAGCATTGTAGGACATTTGGAGAAAAGAGTAAAAGAATAAGGAGAAACTATAATCACCACAACCCTATCACCCAGAGATAGTTATTTTCAACAATTTATTTATATTATTTTAGTAACCACTCATAAATACACACAGATTGTTATCTAGTTTTATAACATTAGAATTATATTATCCACTTTCTCATAATTAACTCTTTTTATTTACCAACTATTACACAGTTTAGTCTTCTTTTGGAATTTTGGCTAGATCCAAAACTATAATTGGCTTTGTATTTTATTACTTTCATTAAGCAGTTTTAATTTATTTCAAGCTATCAGGAAACATTTCCAATACTAGTGATTACATAGTGATTTGCAATATTAGTGACAAGTTTTAGCAGTTCTATTATTTCTTCTAGTATCTACCAATGTCTACTATGTTGGGTAGTACTTTTAAACTAAAACCAAGGAGGCAGAACCATGAGAAGCTGACATAGTATCTGTAACTGGGAACGGAAATGGGTGGTCAGGTGACAAAGTGACCCTGAGAGTGTGGCCTCAGGAGAGAGGATGTCAACATCAATAGTTGAATCACAATCTGCAACTAACGGGACTAGATATGTTTTAAAGACAGAAAAAAGGATTCTTCTCTCGCCACTCAAAACAGTTTCTTCAAACATGTTCCTCTGGCTTCCAGTGGGGAGAAGAGGTTATGAAGACTGTAAGTACAGCTTTTACCTCTGGTCTTCTCAAAGGCCACCTAGAAGAAGGGAAGGCATGGTCAGAAGTATATGTTATGAAGAACCCTGTGGCAGGAGTGTGACTAGTAACAATGCAGACTATTAATTATAGAAGATTGTTTAGAAGACTCTCCAGTTGCTTTCTAGGCAGGAGTAGATGGGGAGTCAACTGGGCAAAGAATGAAAGATTTGGGTGACATTTTGGATGTTAAAAGGTTGGGAATTGATGCTTCACAAGATGTGTATAAAGAGAAGAACTGACTAGATGGTTGTATCACTAATAAATATAGGACTCAAAATGCATTTGTTCTTGGGTATAGAAGTAGCAAGATACAATGGATTCAGTTTTAGACCAGATATATTCACAGCTATATATTTTGTGCAACAGATACATTACAGGTAGAGATACAGCTCTAGGAGTCACTACTGTAAAGGGGTTATGGGAAAATGCTGATGATAGGATCATGGAAAGATAAATATTATGTCCCAGGAAGATCATGGAGACTTGGAGGAAAGGAATGAGAAAAGAATGATGTCACAAAACCTGAAGATCAAAGAGAAAAAGATCAATAGCTTCAAATATGCAAAGACACTAGGAGTCATATAGAATGAACATGTTCATGTTGATTGGCTTCACAGAAATCAACGGGAAGCTTTGCAACAGCAGATCTTATAGTGCTGGGTAGAAGCACCCAATATCATTGGTTTCAGGAATGAGTACATGCTGAGCAGTTGTAATCAACTAAAATACCAAATCCATTGAATAATTTGAGCTATTCAAGGCAGAAAAGAGCCCCAAGAATGGTGGCACATGCCTGTAATCCCAGTGCTCTGGAGGCTGAGACAGGAGGATCGCAGGCTTGAGGTCAGTCTCAGCAACTTAGTGAGGCCCACAGAAATTTAGTGAGAACTTATTTCAAATTAAAAAATAAAATAAGGCTGGGGTATATCTCAAAGGTAGAATGTTCCTGGGTTCTATCTCCAGTACCACAAAAGAAAAGGAGAAAAAGGAGGAGGAGGAAGAGGAGGAGGAAGAGGAGGAGAAGGAGGAGGGGATGACTATGATCTCAATTTAGAAGGACTTTATAATGAGTTCTGTTTAATGTGAGATACGTGTGTAAGCTAAAGAGAAGTCAAAGGTGATAGCAAGTAGAGAGGTGGGAATCAAATGAATACTTGGTGGACCAAGCAAGAATTTAGAGAAGACACAGCAAAGCAGTAATTTTTAGAATGTGTCAGGTATTGCAATTTGTCTTGAGCAGGTAGGGAAAATTCTCTGAGATTACACAGAAAGAGTCAATAATGGGTCATGTAGATCTATTTGAAAGTGATATGGAACCAGGAATGGTGGTACGCAACTGGAATCCCAGTATTTCGGAGGCTGGGACAGGAGAATTGCAGGTTTTAGACCAATCCCAGCAATCTAGCAAGACTCTCAGCAATCTAGCGAGACACTGTTTCAAAAACACAAATAAATAAAAATAGAAAGGGCTGGGGGTGTAGCTCAGAAGTAGAATGCCCCTGGATTCAATCCCTGGTACTACAAAAATAAACATAAAACTTAAAAAGCAATAAGGATATAGAAAATTGAGGAAATTGGAAGCCTCTGTTTTTTTTTTCAAATAGGTTAGGGATGGGTTTAATGTTTAAATATTGGGTAGCAGGGTTGTGTATGGTATAGGAAAGACTTTAGTTGATATTAATAATAGAAAATCTGTAGTGTCCAATCTGCATGGTCTGGAATTGGCCACTTGAATTTGAGAAGAAGTGAAGTCAGAATCTCAAGATAATTGTTCTCATTTTGACACATCTTTTCAACTTACAATGCATATTCTTTCATAGTTTGAGCAAACAGTTATTCAGCATGCTGTATGTGCTTAGTATTGTACTGGTTGCTGGAGGTATACATCTATCTTTTCAAGCACACTTTCACGGAGATTCTATGGCATCATTAGTTTCACAAATATCACCTCTGATGGTACCTTTTCCTCTATCAGTGTTCTGGTAGTACCCACAGTCAAGATAAGGCCGAGCACCCAAATCTTTGTCAGAGCAAGCCTCAAGATGTTATTAAGTCTCATCTTAGCATCCAGTCCCTTGACTTATTTCTTTTGAGACAGTCAGAGCTCCCTCTCTGTCTTCATTAAGGGCGCCAGGCTCTCTGCCAGTGAGCAAGCAGTGATGAGGCCCTGACACGATATAATGCTTATGTACTCTGCAGAGCCTTTGTTTGGGTATAAAATGCCAACATATCCCCTTGGGAGGAATGTGGAGCCAGATTGATCTTGCAGTGCATTTCACGATAAAGGAGCAGCTACTCCATATTGTGGAATGCAAATGACTTAGATGGGTGCATACCATGGTGGGGTAGGAGTATCTTAAATGGTACAAACTCAAATAAAACACACAATGCTGGCCCCAGCATCTCTAGTTAAAGTGAGAGTATGGTTCTCTCAAAGCAATGCTGGGTCTGTGGATCACCACTCTGGAAACATTAATGTTGAAAATGAGCAGTGGTCGATGGAAATTAGCAGTTTATAGGAGATCCCCATAGCAGGTGGGGTCTGCCTGGGTCAAATCATGTACTTAGTTTCCATGGAGCATAAATGTTTCCTGTGTAGCCTTGAAGGCAGGTATCTATTACAATCAATTCTTCAGGGACAGTAAATACTCCCTGAAGACTGAGTTAGCTTATGATGGTGCCAATAAAATATATCTCATCTCCTCTATCAGCAAGCAATGATTTTTTCCTAGAGTCGGCATACACCACTAAGTGATCCTAGAACTTGCACAGTGGGTGCTTGTCTGGAGCACACTCTAGTTCTGCTTCGCCCTCTTGGCAATCATAAAGCTGGAGGCTGGGGCTGCACACTGGTCCCATGCAGCATCCACAAGTACGAGACAACAGAACACAGAGCTGGAGTGCTGAAAACCCAGTAGGATAGTCCATCCTGACCCACCAGCCCTTGGATTCAGAGACACTGAAGCAGCTTCTGCTTTCTGGTGTAGTATAAATACAACACCCCTGTATAAAAACCAAACCAATGCCTTATGTGGCCACAGTCCTCCCAGCTGGAAAATTGCCATGTCAGCCACATGCTGGTGTTCGGAAGTGGACCCTCTCCCTCAGCCTTCTGGCAAGCTCAAGGAGAGAGCCCTGTGCACTTGGGATTCTCCTGGCCATCCGTGTTTCTTTTCCTAGCAGCAAATTTCCCTGGGAGTGGCTTCCCTGCTCTCCTACATCTGTGAGAGGGAGATACGTGAAGAAAACCCTCGAATCAGAGTCTCAGTCGTAAGAGAGATTCTTCGTTGTGCAGGTGGAAAGCAAGAAAGTCAGGGAGAGCAGGTAGAGATGTCACCGACCAAAAGTTGCAGGTCTCAGCTCTTCTCCAGCAATGTCTTTGCCTCTTTCTGCTTTGCTGCCGTCTCCTCTGACATTGCACCATTCCATCTACCCACCCCAGCTGCCTGCCCTTGCAGAACCCCAAGCAGGATCCCAGAATACTCAAGCTAGGGTTTCCCCCATCTGGGACCTACTGCCTCCAAAAAGCTCAGAAAATGAAAGGGGCAGTGGCCATCTCTCACCGAGGGAGACTTTCTGCCCCAGTGGACTGCTCTCACAGCTGCATCCTCCCATCGTGGTGTTTTCTGTGCCACCCTCCCTGTAACACTCGAGTGTGTGCCAGGTCCCTCATTTGCTGTGTTCCGCCTCATGTTCCCCCTGCCTGGAACCGACAGACCCCATGCTAAAGACAAGCCACATTACCTCGCAAATTGGTGCTAAGTGGAGCTGCCCTTTCCCAGGATATATTTGGTCTCTTTCAGGTTAGAACTGAGCCAGGGGAAGGCTAACTAAGTGTTTTGATTTAAAAGATGTCCCACTGGGTCACAGGGCAAATAGTGGTGAGTAAAAGTAAGTAAAAGTGAATGGTGTTAAAAAAAAAAAAAAAAAAAAGACTTTCCAATGGCTACGTTTAATGGCAGTTAAAAGGACTGGTAGCTCTTACTCCATGAGAGATGGTGGACTGGACACACCACCCCTAAGTGATCAGTGCAGACTGCTTTAGGGTAGGGGGAAAGGAGCTGTTTCCCTGAAAACAAATGCCCAGATCACAGGCAAGTGGTGATGATAAAGTAAAATGTTGTAAATAAAATAATACATATGTGACTTTCCAAGTATATTGCTAAGGTCAAATGTATTTAGACCTAAATAAAAAGTTATCATTCCAGTCAAGCATTTTTCAGCCCATACAATTAAATCTACTCTTTGGGTCTGAAAGGTCTCTTGGAAGCCTTTGGCAAAATCCCCAGTAGAAATATATATATTTTTAAAGGTGCTAGATACTAGAGGGCAATGGGAAGAGCTAAGCTCAGAAGGAAAATAATGAGTTAGTGTTTCAGATCCTGTGTCAGAGGGCCTGGACTTTCTCTTCAGCCATGGAATGCCCCTTTCCCAGAAGGTGCTCTTGTATACATGTGTTATGGTCTGGGTCAAAATGCCCCCTTCAAAAGTTGCTCAGTCCCTCATGCAGCAAGATTCTAAGATGGCACATGGCTGGAGGTGGGTCACTGGGAGTGTGACCTCGAAGACCACACCGTGGTCCCCTCCTCTTGCTCTCTTGGCTTCCAGTCCCCCTCAGGTAAGAGGGGCTTTTCTCTCCCATGTGTCCTGTCCCCATGGATCCATTCAGTCATGGACTGAACCCCTGAAAATGTGAGCCAAATACACCTTTCCTCCTAGGTTGTTCTCACCAGGTGTTTTGGTTCAAAGTGATGCAAACAGCATGTGGCACTAGTCTGTGTCCCACAGCTAAGGAGGCCATTCTACAAAAGTCACTCACCATTCTCAGAATGGCTCAGTATTTCTCCTCATGAGGGCTCTTTCCCCAAAGCTTCTAGATCCACATGATTTCAAATCTCAGTACTTTGGAAGCTGAGACAAAATGATCTCAGATTCAAGGTCAAGTTCAACAATGAGACCCTCATCAACTTAATGAGACCCTGTTTCAAAATAAAAACTAAGATAAGTCTGGAGGTATAGCTCGGAGGCAGTATGCCACTGGGGTTAATCTCAGTACCCCTCCCCCGCCAAAGAAAAGTGACATTGTAGGTCTAGAGTGTTTTCTGACACTAACAGCCAATTATCCAACTCTCTAGACACTAAACTACGTGTGCAACAGTTCATTCAACATTGACACTAACTACCTAGTTTAAGGAATACCCACAGACTGCCTTACCATAGAGTTCATCGCAAGTGCTGGCCACCCAAGCCAATGACTGAACTGCTGAACTGCTGGCTACCAGAAACTCCCAGTATTCCCTCTTCAGCCTTTATAATTTCATCAAATGGCTCATAATATTAGGAAGGCATTTCACTTATGTTTACTGGTTTATTTTAAAGGGTACAAATGTATGCAGGTGAAGAGGTGCAGAGGGCCAAGTCTTCCTTAGAAGGAGCCCCAGAACAAGCACTCCTGCCCCTATGGAGTTGGTGTACACTGTTCTCTTGGAACATGGATGTCTTCACCTATTTTATTCAGAAGCTCCTCAAATATTGTTCAGGAATTTCCATAGCACTTAATCTCCAGCACCCCCACTTCCCAGAGGTTAAGGGGTAGAATTGAAACTTCCAATTTTCTAACCGTTTTATTTTTTTCTGTGAAGAGTCCCATCCTGAGACAGTCTGGGAATTCAGGAGCCCCACCGTCTATCATCTCACTAATATAAATTAGCATCATACCTGAAATGTGATCTAAGGAGAAGCCATTGGATTGATTCCTCTTGCTCTGGAGATTTCAAGGGTTTTAGGAATTCTGTGTGCTCTGTACCTAGGAACTCAGGACAGAAACCAAGTATATTTCTTCCTCTACCACAAAAGCTGATGTGTCTTTTTGCACAGCATGCTGGTAGAGTGGTCCAGGGACTGGGCAACAGCTGAAATGCATGTACTGCTGTACTGCTGTACATGGGAGTAGTAGTGCATGTATTGCTGTGCCTGGGAGCCATAGTGTCCAAGCAACTTCTGTAGAAATCAGAAAACTGACTGACTAAATCAAGGCTTTCTGTTATAAATTAAATGAGGAGCACAGCAGAAGATGGATGGTACAAAACATAATCTTTCTTTGTAAAGTTAACCACAAGTAGATAAGCAGATGCCTTAATAAATAAAAAGATGTTGCTCAGTTTTTACTAAGGCCAGCAACCTCCTTGGCTTTACCATCTCTTTCATGCCTTTTATAAAAATAAATGTTTTTTTTTAAATTGTGCTAAGGAGACATGGTTATCTTTAAACTGCCTCTTCAAAACATCAGTTTCTAAGCTTTTAAAAAGTTATTGGGACAGTTGATAGAAGCCCAAGGACATTGTTGTATCTTCTAAGATATTAGGATAGATCTCCCAGGCAAAAGTGTCCTAAGATTTTATATATATAACATATTATCTATATAATATATAGATGATAGATATAGATAGATGATATAGATATAGATATGGATATAGATATAGATATAGATATAGATATAGATATAGATATAGATATAGATATAGACATAGACATAGATAGATATAGATATATCCACTCTGGAAAACTACTAGTCCCACATCAAGACTGTTTCATTTCTAAAAGGCCTCTACCATTCACAATAAAATATGGAATCCTCCTATTAGAGGTGGCTAAAAAAGTCCTCAAGGAGCCGGGCATGGTGGCGCACGCTTGTAATCCCAGCATTCGGGAGGCTGAGACCAGAGGATCCGGGTTCGTTCGCAGCCAGCCTCAGCTACCTAGTAAGGCACTCCGCAACTTAGTGAGACTCGGTTTCAAAATAAAGAATAAAAAAATAGGGTTGGGGGTGTAGCTCGGAGGTAGAATGCCCCTGAGTTCAATCCCCAGTACAGAAAAAAAAAAAAAAAAAAGTCCTCACGGTATTGGAGTCTAAATAAGATAAAATTTAACTTATGTTTTCCATTATAGAAATGCACTTGAGGTCAAGCTCTTACTAATATGTTTTTAAAATATCTTCTATTTACATGAACTCTAAAACAGTCTGAATGACTGTGCCCCTTCAGAAAATGCATGTCACTTGAGCACGGCCAGCCAGGCTCCCCTTTTCTCTGAACAGGAGGCCCACAGCGGTCCTGATGTTGCTCTTTGTACAGGCAGGTCTGCCTCTTATATGGAGATGAAGCCTCAGTTCTCAGCAAGTCAGTGCCATGGAGATCTTGCTAGAGGAGGCACACGGTGAAGAGAAAGCAAAGCAGAATCACACGGGTAATGCCAGAGCACTGGTGCAAAGAACAGGAAGCACAGGTAAAGTACAGCTTAGTATAGTGGGCTCTCCTCCTTTCTCTACCTTCACTAAATGACATGGAGTCAGAATCTGGACTTCCAGCTCCCGTCCCTACACTTAAGTTCCCACACATGCAAGGAACATGGGAGCCCAGCTATTCACAACAGCCAAGAAGTGGAATCAACCCAAGGGTCCATCAACTGATGAATGGATAAAATAAAATGGGGTATACAGAAACAATGGAATATTATTCATTCATTAAAAACTAAAATATAAAGCCTGTCATTTGCAATAACAGATAGAACTGGAGGGCATTAGGTTAAGTGAAATAAGCCCGACACACAAAGACAAGTACCGCATGATCTCATTGGTGTGTGGAATCTAGAAATGTTGACCTCATAGAAGATGAGAGTACGATGGTAGTTGCTAGAGCATGAAGAGAGTAGGAGGAAGGAAAAGACGGGGAGAGGTTCATGAATGCTCACTAACTTACAGTTAGAGGAGGAAGAAGTTCATGTGTGCTATTGAACACTGGAGTGGCAATGGATGGTGATGATGAATTCCATGAATTCGCACCATAAAGAAATAAGGGGTGAGGAGATAAATGCACTTACCTTGACTTGAAGATTACTCAACGTTTACATGCATGGAGACATCAAGTGGTACCTCTTACACATGTACAATTATTATGTGTTGATCAAAAATATTAAAAATAAAAATAAAAACATCGTGGAGAGGACAGCACACTCTCACAAGCACGGAGCAGGTGCTGAGCCATGATGGTGCTGTGAATTAGCAACCTGATAGGAAGAGAGTGTTTTCTATTTTAAATTTAATGGTGTCTCTGAGTCATTTGCAGGCTCACCTTAGCCTTGGTGCCATGCACACAACACACAAAGTCGACAGGTTTCTGCTACAGGCATTGAATCCTGCAACATTAAAATTCTGAAAGACTGAAAATAAATACCTTTCCTAAAACTCCAACATGGGAAGTGTGTGTGTGAGGCAGTTTGCCCTTGAAGATTCGGTGGGAGGACTTTAGGGAACATCAGAGATTGATTTTGAAGATGACAGACTTTCTGCCTGACTCAAGGGACATTGCACTAGCCTAGATATTAGCAAATGAAAAAGAAAAAGGAAACCTTTTCACAAGTATTGAGTCTCGTCATCAGAAATGATCATTTTTGTAGGTCAAAACAGCCACGTGTGGGCAATTTCATATGGCTCAACTCATTAGAAAAGTTACATAGGTGACAGATAATAATGACAGAGGTTAGACCATAAATGAGGGAAGTCTCAGGTTAGCCCAGCGCCCATGGAGCCCTACTCTGGGAAGGGTGAGCTTGATCCAAAACAGCATTTACTTCAGGAAGAGTAGCAGGAAAAAAAGTTACTAAAGCCCAGTAGATATGATGGACAGGAAATTCTCTTCACAGAGACTGTGTGAAGTCATTGGAATTAGAACTATTTGGAGACTAAGGATTCACTTTAAATCTTTAATAAGCAATAGAATTCAGCAAGGGAATTCATGCCAATTTGAAACTGATAAGAAATTTCCAATGTAAGCATTTTGTCCTCAAGGACACCATGTTGGGGCAGGGAGTATTTCTCCTTACTCTCTAGGAAAGTTCTGGTGATCCGTGTCCTTCTACTCAAGGGACCACAGTATGGTGGCAGTGCACTTCTGCAGGCCAGCAAATGAGGAGATAAACAGATTAGCTCTGCAAGGACTTTCGGGCTGCAGTGCACTGAGAATACCCATTAAGGAGGTCCCCACAGTATGATTCTGTTCTGTTTATTATACATTCATAACACACAGAACTGGCTGAACTCCCATGCTGACTCAGGCTCTCTGTTTGTTGGACTCTCTGCTGTTTGTTTTTAGCTCAGCTACATTACCTTCCCACTACAGTCAGCTGCAGCCTGACCTCATATTGCTGCTGGTTATGGCAGGCTTATTTCTGACACATGCCTGTAATCCTAGTACATGGGAGACTGAGACAGGAGGATCACAGGTTCAATACTAGCCTCAGCAACTTAGTGAGGCCCCCTAGCAACTTAGTGAGACTATGTTTCCAAATAAAAAAAAATAAAATAGGGCTGAGGGTATAGTTCAAAGATAGGATGCCCATGAGTTTAATCCCTAGTAGCAAAACAAATAAAAAGAAAAGCAGAAAGCATAGCCACAAAATAAATTGTTAATCTAACTGCAAAATACAGTTTCTTTCTTTTCATGAACTAGTCATTAACTTCAACAATCTTAGAAATATTTACTAATTAAATATCAGGATGGACAAAGCAATACATATCTTGAAATACTCTTTCAGCATTCCTTTTAAATTGTGACAAAAGAGGAAATAGTGACAACAATCATTCACTCCAAAATCAAATGGCCAAGGTGCCGATCTTGAGGACCCACGGGTCACCTGCAGATGACGAAGCATTTCATTGCACGAAGCTCAGTGTTCTCATAGATAAATGGGAATCGTGATATATCAAAGAGTTCCTAGAAGTGTTGAGTGATAGATTCCAGTGCTCAACACTCAATAAATGCTAGCTATCGTCTTCACTATCATGGTCATTATTGCTGGTATTAATCCTGATCCCTAATGATTTTCCCTAGAAAGTCCACTTTATATATGCTTTGTAATTACTACAAAGCAAATTCTTGTTCTCAGTGCAGTGCTGTTTAGAGGTGAGTGACTAAAAATAGCAGCAATACTTGCTCCCAATGGTTTTCAGTGGGAGCAGCAGCGATGCACCGAAGATTGAATGAAATGCCTCATTTTCTCCAGAACCTTTCATACTCACACTGAAACACCTACCCACCTCTCCACCAAACTTTATCTAATCTTTGATTTGGGTGCCTGATAATTTAGCCTTTAGTAATCTAAATATTCTACTAACTATGAGATCTCATTGTCTCGAGGTATTGTGTTTGATATAGTTTCCTTTCTAGAACCCCTGGGACAAAACGACATCTTCCATTATCACTTAATGACCTTCAAACACTAGCTCATGTTAAACTTCAAAATAAAGCAAAATAACAATTCAGCATTTAAATTAAAAATGCTTCAGGGACTATGTAAGATAAACCCCAGGCTGGTATGTCCAACACCATACTAGCTGTTGGTTCCTGTGACCTGCAGCCTTGCATCCAGGCTTAGGACCCAGACACCCTCCCTCATCTCTATTCACCTCGGAGTTTGTGTTAATCATCTCAGTGCCTTAAATCTCAATGAGAAGATGGTGCCTAGAAGCATCTAAAACTTGACCTGTTTTTCGTAAGGGGTTGTCAGGTCTCATCTCCTTCATTGATCTTGAATTATTTTGGCAGAATCCCCTTCTTCATTTTTCTAATCAGCATGGGGCAATTGAATTTCACCTCTCACCTCTTTCAGCCTTATTTATATCACATATTTCCTGGGTATATAATGTTTATCTCTATTTCTTTTTGATTAGGTGACTCTTGAGCCATCTCCAGTGGAGAGGGGTCTGGTCCCAATTTTAGAAATTCCACAAGTCAAAGCAACTTGAGGATGCCTTTCAAGAGATGGTTTTCTGCTAGGAAATAATTTCTTCTCTTGCCAAAGTCCTGAATAGTTTAAATACTACTGATAGCTCCTTTCAAAGTCAGGGTTTCTCCTGCTTATTTGAGATATATTAGTTCAGTCAACAAATATTGAGTGACCATAAAACACACTTTAGTCATAGAATTCAGCTTCCATCCATTTCCTTTTTCTGTCCACATCTCCAAATCTCAATTAGGGTTGCCAAATATAGTAAGTGAAAATGCCAAGATGCCTATTTCAGTTTGGTGCTCAGACAAACAACAAATAAAATTGAAGTATAAGTGTGTACCAAGAAATATTTGGAGTACATGGCATTAAATGGTTGTCTAAAATTATAAATGTAACCAGGCTAGGGATATAGCTCAGTGGTATAGTACTTGCCTAACATTCAGGAGGCCCTGGGTTTAATTTACACACACAAACAAAAAAGCAATATTAGAATAAGTAAATAAAATCATAAACATAACTGAGCATCCCATATGTTATTTGGCAATTTGTATTTTAGCTGACCACCTTTATACCTAATTTTTTTCAGACAAAACTCTAATCTGTATTCCAATTGGAGTACTTTTTGTTTGGAACTCCTTCATTTTCCCAGTTACCCAAATTTAAAATTGTTACATTGCTGTTCCTTTAACTATCTCTTATCTGAAACTCAAGTACAATGGGTATCGTTTTCTCATAAATTGGCTCAAAAAATGTGAGTTGCCATCTCAATCACACACACACACAATGTCATCCTGTTCACTTGAAGTATCATCAGTGCTTGAGTACCTGCTTTAAATTCTTATTTGTTTCCAACTTAACCTCTCTCTAGTTGCATGAGTTAAACAGCCAAAATGTGTAACAATGCAGACTCATATGAAACTTTCATCTATCAATCACTATTGTTCCATGACGTTTGTTGGGAGCCTGAGATAGTGAACCCAGTTTCAAGGTGAGTGAGCTTTGGGGCACCACTGGGAAAATACAAAATGTAGCAGACAAGCTGACTTAAGCATTTCCAGGAATACCAAATTAACCAATACAATAAACTGCAAAGAAAAGTTTTTCGTCATTGATTTATAATACTTGGTAGTGGAGGCATAGAATTAGCTTACCATTCAACTGCACTTGAAGTCATTTGCTGTGGGATCTTCCTATATCATATTATAAGCATAGTTAATATTTAAGCAAGAGCAACCTCATTCTCAAGAAGACAATCTTAAAAATACATTAAAATCCTTGGGAATATGAAGTAAAAATAGTTTTCAGAGATCTATTTTTATTTTAGTGGGAGAAAACATGATCCTAGAAACATTCAAGAGTTGCTTCCAACACATCCACTCTATTTACAGGCATAAAAGGTCAGATATCCATAGTCACCGTGCTATTAAATTCTAATTGTTGAGTTTCCTCTTGACTTTGTGTGCCCTCATTTAAGGCAGATCTTCTTAAAACATTATACAAAAGGAATAACATAGGTAGTAATATGTTGCTAAGGGTCAAGAAAAACTCAAGTTTCTCATTAGCAAGAGACTGTGAAAATACAAGAGAGTAACTTCATCAGTGAGGATCCTGGGCTACCAAGTATGTGATGAGGAAGGACCTCATTATTGTATTTTTCCCCTAGAAAAAAGTTCATGGTGTTTGTTTGTTTGTTTGTTTGTTTTGTTTTGCTTGTGGTACTAAGGACTGATCTCATAGGTGTTCTACCTCCAGACTATACCCCTAGCTAGCCCTATTTTATTTTGAGACAGGGTCTCACTAAGTTGCTGAGGCTGACAGCAAACCTGTAATCCCTCTTTCACAGCCTCACAAATAGTGTATTTTCTTGTGCTTTTTTTTTCTTTTAAATTAAGTATAGAGATATGCTACATGGAAGAGACATATCTAAATGGTTTCTTAAACACATTCCTGGCAGAGAGGCTTCTCAGAAGGCTGCTTGTAGTAACAAGTACCACAGACCTTAAAATGGACAAAATGGTCCTAAATCTCAGATGGGGGCATCCTAAAGGGTGAGTCATTATAGGAAGACCTATTAGAAAAAATTACCAATTTTAATTGTAGATCAGAGATTATCCTGTTGAGTACATTATTAAAATAATAGCTGGATCTCTTTCATAACTTGGTGGAAATTTCTCTTTACAAAGCAACTCTGTTGCTGAGGGTTAAGAATTCTAGGATTAAAAATAAAGTTGTTGACCTACTGCTAAAACAGTAAGAAATAAGGGATTGGCTGATAATAAACTCTACTCAGAGAAAAAAAAGAGTATGGCAGGCTCCTCCATACTTGTGCAGTGTCGTTGTGTAATATACCAGGCAGAAACCATCTCAAAAGATAGATTCTTCTCCGGAGTACTAGATGGTGTGGTCAGATTTGAATATCAGTCTCAACATTTAACAGTTTTTACTACTAGAAACCTTGCAAAATAGTGCACATTTGCATGGGGCCCAACTCAACTTAATTCAATACAAAAACTGTGTATTTGCCAGGGAGCCAGGAGTATACAAGCTGCTGTAGAGGAAATGGGGGGTTGGGTAGGAGAGTTGTAAGGACAGCACTGCATATAAGAAGAAATGCAAAGACAATGAGTAAATATAAGTAAGTTGCAGAGTGCTCTACTCAGAGGGAGGAAGGATGGGCTTATTTCCTATAAGGCTCTATTGTCTACAATTTTAGAGATGGTGAATTTCAAAAGATGAGTTCACTAGAATCGTGTTCCAGAGGGCAGGCCAGGTGTAGGGCAAAGGAAGAGCTATTGACTGAAAAATGGCTGCAACCAACTTATCGAAGTCAGAGACTATATCTTATTCTTCTTTGACTCAATGTCTGGCAATGAGTAGATGCCTAATATGAATTTTTCAGTAGAATGATGTGATTTGAGTTTCTATCCCTACCAAGAAGATGAAATTATGCTTAAAATTTCATTCCTTTGAGTCAAGGCTTTGGAGAAATCAAGATTCTTTTCTAAAATAAGGGGAAGCCATCCTAAGGTTCCCTATCAACTATTCATGTTTGGCAATTAATCTGCTTTCATATCACCATGGTAGTATAGAGAAGAAAAGGGCAGGTTTGGAGGTTAATAATTTGCAATATAGGCAATTTTATCTCCACTTACAAATTAGGAATCAACATCTCAGAAACATTAAATAAGTATCCCCTGACTGTGGAGCTAATAAATGATAATCCAGGAAGTTTTCGGAAGTGTATTTTTGAGAGCTGATTCTTTTCTGTGCTCCAGGTCGCCTGAAGAAACATCTGGGATAATTAAAATCCTGGCCACCTGCAGAATGTAGTTGTTGATGGAGAACAATGCAGAAAGCATAACAAGTGACCTAACCCAGGATCTAACACATTGGTAAACTCTCAGTACCCACATTTTGGTGGAATTTGTGGCTGTCAGAGCATAGGGACTAGCAGGGGGAGATATTTGTAACACAAGTAACTGGGACAGAAGGATCCCAGATTTGAGACCAGTTCAAGGTAAATTATCGAGCCCCTGTTTCAAAATAAGAAAAAATAAGAAGGCCCGAGGGTATAGCTCATTGATAGAGCACCTCTGGGCTAAAACCCAGTATCACAAAAAGGAAAAAAAAAATTCCTCAATCCTATTTCTTCTCAAGATGCAAAAGTTTGCCCTGCAATAGTCACATGACCACCTCTGAGCCTGTGTTTATTACCTTGTATTTTAACTGAGTTAGAATTCATGATCCTTACAGTCCTGGAGGATCTTCTGGAAAGTCGATGCAAAATCCATTTGGATAATGACTCTGCTGTTTTGCTGTTGGTTAGCTATTCACATGAGATGCAATGATTGTCTTTACCTCTTCATGTGAGGAAAACTATTAGTGGTAGAATCCTGTTGTTCAGATAGGATACTACAGAAATTTTCAGGTGTTTGTTTGTTTTTTCCCTCTCCCATGACTATCCCATCCAAGTTTTGCAGTCTTGAAGAACAACAGAACAGTATTATTGATCCTTTCTCTACCAGGAGTTAGCATAAGCAAGTTCCAATTTCAATCTATCACTATGATTCTCAATATTAAAATTTTCTTGGTATAGATTCTTCCAGTAAAATCACTTATTTTTCTCCAAGATGGCCTTAAATTGGTTACAATAAAATTAGCTCCTTTTCAGGGTAGTAGATACCATTTGTTGACAAAATGGAACTCAATTTCAAACACTTGGCGGGAGAGGCTAAAGGCAACAAATTTAATAGATTTCAGGTAGGAGATTTAGTTTCTTATGTAGTTTTTTATCAGTGACATAGTTTCTAACATTCTGTTTGGCAAATGAGGGACATGGAAAAATATTAACTTTCTTTTCTTGCACAATGAGACTTGTTTATCTCATCTGTCCAAAATTACTCTTGAGAACCACAAGAGGATTCTGAAGTCTTTCTACCCAAGATGAATTATAGTGGAAACCACTTCTATGAATCATCACTTAATAAAATCTTAGACTTATTGAAGTACTTATGTACGCTGTGCATTTACTCACATTTTGTGGAAAGTACAAACAAAATATCTTCCAGTGTAGTGGTATTTTATAATGCTCAATTAATTATTAATTAATTAATCTATACAGCATTCAACAAATACTTTTTTTTTCCAGTACTGGGGATTGAACTCAAGGGCATTCTACCTCTGAGCTATACCCCCCAGTCCTATCTTTTATTCTTTATTTGAAACCGAGTCTCATTAAGTTGCGGAGTGCCTCACTAGCTAGCTGAGGCTGGCCGCGAACCCAGATCCTTTGGTCTCAGCCTCCCGAATGCTGGGATTACAAGCGTGCGCCACCATGCCTGGCTTTCAACAAATACTTATTGAGAGATTATTTCAAGCCACTATTTACAGTGGCAGATGTGATGAGAAGACATTCCTTGTGTTCAAGTCTAGCTGAGAGCTATAACCTAGTTGGGTGTATACCCATAACCACAGTTATGTGGTACTGTGATGTTTAGGATGCATTATGAGCCTGGGGTATGGAATCGTCACTTTCTCAAAGGCAAGGAAAGGCAAGGTGAGCTTTCCTCTTGTCCCATATGACAAACAAGACAAAGTCCCTCCTGATCAGTAGCTTTGTCCAGCCTGAGTGGTCACTTCTCTTGCTGTATGTTGTTAAATATGTCAATGTCTTGGTGATAGTGTGAAAAATCTTCTTATGGGAATAGGTATCTTATCTATTGAACAACTATTTACTAAGCACCTACTATTCACTAAGCAGGATTTTAGGACCCAGTCACAGACATTTAAAAAAAATAACTTTCTGCCTCTGTTGATTATAAATTTTAGTAGGAAAATAAAAGACAACATAAAACTCTTTATTATAATGTTGAACCATGGTAAATGTTTAGAAGAAAAATTAAACAAGATTCAGTATATAGAATCACAAGGGAGTCATTTTAAATGGGCCACTAGTAAAGGCCTCTGAAAGGGTGACCAGAGAGCAAATATCGGAACTTAGTTTAAGGAGGCAGTCACTCACTATGTTATTTACTATATTCAGATTATTTTCAGCAAATATATGTTGTACTAAGAACCAAAGATAAATAAAACCTATCTTCTGACTTCAAAAGGTTCATTGAGCAATGATGAAAGCAGCATTCCATAAATAATACAGAATCATCCTAAATATAAACAACAAAACTCATAAGCCAAGTACAGTCACCTATGGGTTTTCATGGGGTTGGTTCCAGGAATCCCCATGGGTAATAAAATCTGGAGATGCTCAAGTCTCTTACATAAAATCACATGGTTCTTGCATATAATCCGTGCACCTCCTCCTTGATACTTTAAATAATCTCTAGATTAATTATAATACCCAAATACAATGTAAATGCTATGTAAATAGTTGTTATACTGCATTGTTAAGGAATAACGACAAGAAAATTAAACCATACAAGTTCGATACAGACACAACTTTCTAACCCTAATTTCCATCCAGTCCGTCTTCTCTATAGATGCAGAAACCTAGAATAGGGAGGAGGGACCACATTATAGCAAAATGTGTAAAATGTGCTACAGAGGCAAGAAGGAAGAAGCTATGTATTCCATCAATAGCCACCTCCTGTAATGACTTTGTAGGTCAGGATGAGAAATTTGGATTTAATTCCAAGAGTTGAAGGAAACCATGAGAATTTTATGAGCAAAAACACAATATATTGTGTTTCTAAAAAATAAAAAAAACTCTCAGCCTTTCTTGAGACCAGGCTAAAGAAACATTAAGATAGAATCAAAACTACTAGATAAAAAGCAGTGATCTAAAAAAAAGAAAATAAAAGAAATATTTGTATGCTGAGCATTGGAGCTTGTGGACAACTACCTTCATCTTCCTTCTCACATCACTAATGATGCATTTGTTATATAATTTAGAACACTAGAGAAACTGGGGAAACAGATTTCTCTAAACTGGGAGAATTTCACTGTTAGAATTTCTCTAAACACCTATAGAAAATGGTACTACTCACTCTTTAAATCCTGAGAGATGAACCTCATTAGCACAAATGCCTGCTTTGATATGGAAAAGGAGAATTTTCACTTGATGAGTAAGTTCTTGTTTAGGAATATTTTATAGGAGGCAGTGAAGGAAGCCACTTTAGCCCTTTCAGGCCATTAGCACACTCACCACTTTGCCTACTAAAGGAATTGCAAATATGCTTCATAAAAATTTATATCATGACCCAGAAAAGTTGATCAGAGCCCAGCAGTTCCTCTTCAGTGAGTTGTTTTTCTTCCCCGACCTATCCCTCTGTTTCTCTCTTCTTAACTCAATTAACTCTTCAAGGATACATGCAAAAATGATAGCCTGTTTTTTCCCTTTGCCAATTATCATTTCCCAATATGCAAACTGCTATTTTATAGAGTTTAAAGTTTATGGTTTATTTTTATTTTATAGAGTTTGTGGGAAATATTTTCCTCTCATTGTTTGTATCTAAGAATAACATTTTCTACTCTAATTTTTATCATTCATTCTTTTTTACTGGCAATGAAAAATTGTTGTGCATCACAGTTAGTTAGCCAGTTTCCCCAAACTGTGACAAAGTACCTAAGATAACGAACGTACAGGAGAGATAAGTTTATTTGGACTCATGGTTTCATAGGTTCCAGTCTAGGATCAGCTCGCCCATCACCTTTGGGCCTGTGGTAAGGCATAACATCATGGAAGGAATATGGGGTAGAGCAAAGGGGCTCACCTCATGGTTGCCAGAAAGCAAAGAGAGGAAGGAGGAGGATGGGACCCCAAAGTCCCCTTCAAGGGCACGCCCACAGTGACTACCATTCTCCCGCCAGTCTTTACCGCTTAACCGTTCCACCATCTTCAACTAATGCCAAGCTGAGAATCAAGACTTTGACACATGGACCTTTGGGGGGGATTTCATACCCAAATGATAGAAATATTCTTTTCTAAACCACAGGAGAAAAATCTATTGAATCCATGTTCATTCAAAGATTTCCACTAAACATGGTGCCAGCCTTCTTATGTGATCAATCATGTTAATTCTTCTTTCTGGCTGTTGTCTTCTGACTATTCCTTAGGGCCTCCGTGGTTCACAAATTCTAGACTAATGAAAAGATCATTATAAAAGATGAATCATATTCCAGGAGAACTGTGTACACTATCTCACTTCTGTATGCTCCTTTTGCTCATGGGAAAACTTAGGCTAAGTCATTTGTCCAGAGACACAAAGATAATAATTTAGGGCTAGAGCAGGAATTGAAGCTTACTTGTTTGACTCTGGAGACTGAGCACTTAAACAATACCTAAATAAATATCTCACAGAGGCCCTTCGTTTTGTTCATGATTGGTTGGATGGCTTGGTTTCTCTCTTATCTTTCTCTAATATGCTTTCGCGTATATACTCCAGTGACTCTTTCAAACTATCAGAGTTCTCCTTCAATCCACCCTTTTACTCTATTCCTCTCATGTCATAAGATAACTTCCTTTCCTATGCTACAAGGAAAATAGAGATCGTAGATATAAACTTCTGAAGCTCCCCAATCTTCAGACTTAAACTCGTACAACATATTCACTTACACTATTACCTATTTCAGGAAAAAAACCCAGGCTGATACTTCCTGCGAAGGATTAGTGTCCAACACGGTCTCCCGGAGGCTCCATTATATATCTCTATGATAAACGTTCAGGCTTTCTCTTTCTACCCACATTTTCAGCCAGTCCTAAAACTATATTCAAGTGACCTCACCTAAAATTTCTCCTTAAAAACCTGCCCACTTAAATAGTGACTTGTATTCATCTTTCCTTCATAACAACTTCTGGAAACATTACTATCTAGAGTTGGCGTTCAAAATCCATAGGTTCTGCAATAGTAGAGTCAAGAGTCAACCTACAAAGATAGAACATAGTTTTTTTTTTTAATTACATTTGTACTGAAGATGTATACACTATTTTCTTGTCATTATTCCCTAAAAAATATTATAGTATATATTATAATAACTAGTTACATACATTTATGTTGCATTAGGTGTTATAAATCATCTAGAGATGATTGAAAGTACGCAGGTTAAATGCAAATAC
>PVLC010017921.1:0-25274 GCA_004027655.1 Graphiurus murinus
CCATTAAATAACAATCAAAATTTCTAAAATATCAGCAGTACATACCTGCTGAAGATTTGTAAAATGTACATTTGAAGTGTCTAAAAACTTCACTATAGTATCATTTATGCCAAACCAAGATTATTTCTAACAGCAAAGTTCCCATATTACAAAAATCTGACAAGATGGAAATGTAAGACAAAGTATCCACTGTTCAACATAGGATGCAGAGTCAAAGAAACTTGTCAACACACTCAAATAAGAATTTATATAGTTACCATTTATTTTTGGACTTTTTTTCTCGAATTCCAGGCCAATATTTATAGAACCTGGGCTGAACTGAGTGGCAGCCAGTACTGGGTGGCATGTGGCTGCTTTAAATGGATAATCTCGACCCTTCTCCACCCCTCCCAGCTGAAAGCATCCTTCATACCTGCACAAGGTCTGGAATTTTACCATTTGACATCAATATCTTTAAAGTCCTTAGTGTCACATAATCCTGCCTTATGAAAATCCAGACATTTTGGGAAAGGCTCTAACAAATACCTTGCTTTCAATCAACCAACTTATCTGGAAATAAAAGACCAGAGGGTCCATTATCAATGCTCAAGTTGCCTGCTATTTTCAAATAGACAGTCTTTGTTTTAGCCTAATGTAGTAGACTGAATGTGCAGTAAAAGTACTTGTAAAGTAACTTGTAGTTTAAGAAGCACTTTTACATATACTATCTATTCTGAATGAAATAAATGAGACGCATATCAGGAAGAAACTTGTGGAATATATGAAAACCTCACACTGAACTCAATTAATACATATAATTAATGTGTCAGTAAAATGTTTTTTTGGTGGTACTTGGGGGTTCTACCTCTGAGCTATTTCCTCAGCCCTCTTTTATATATTTTTTTGAAACAGGGTCTCACTAAGTTGTTAAGGATGGCCTCAAACCCACAATCCTTCTGTCTCAGCCTCCCAAGTACTGGGACTACAGGCACACCAACACTTCAAACTAGTGTGTGTGTGTGTGTGTGTGTGTGTGTGTGTGTGTGTGTGTGTGTGTGTGTGTGTTTAAGCTAACAGAAGTGAGGAACTTCAGCACATGAGGATCTTGAGCAGTAGTAGATTGGGGGCAAGAAGATGAAGAAGACAATGAGAAAGGAGGAAGTAAAGTGACTTTGAAATGACCTTTGTCAACATTTACCATGCTTTCCAAGATGGTCCTGATGTTGAGTTTGTATGTGCTTATACACTTGAAAGACAGGATAAGTGATTTGGAAGGGTTAGGGGAAGAATCTAGACCTATGGTTCTCTGTATATGATGTTATTGTAGTCAATGGAAAAGTAGTTTAGCAACCAATTAGAAGGCCTAAACTATATTTCCAAAAGAAAACCTTATTGGTAGTTTTCACATTTGATTTGATTTAAGTTGTAACTTGTTCTCACATCAAAAATATTCAGCTTTAACCAGAAGGTCTTAGTACCTAATTTAGTTTTCAGAACTTTTAACATAGTATACAAAAATTTTACCAACACATTTATTAAAAATTGTCTAGTTTAATCACCTCTCTGTTGGCTTAAGCTCCCGTTAGCAATAACTAGTGATGTTTTTACTTTGAATTATTTTTGCAGAAAAATAAAAGTAATAAATCTCTTTTTTGATCATGCAATCATTTCCCAAATCGAAGCTGACAGCTTAACCTTCTCAAGTTTCTGCTAATAAACTTGTAGGTGACTGATCTAAAAAACAAAACAAAACACTTCCTGCAATGATGTCATGGCTTGTGTCTAGTTGAATAATGCCTTGTTGGACATGGCGCTGTACTTGGTATGCCACGCAACATGGGGACAGCTCATCACAGCAGGAGATGTAAAGAAATTCACATCATGAAGGAGGCTGACACCAGGCTTCTTTAGTGAGTTCTGGAAAATGTCATTTGTGCTCCAATAATTTAATTATTGATGCTATGAACAGGAGCTTATGCTATGTAATTGAGGAATATTATTAACATCTAAGCAGTTAAAATGTCATTATTATGCAACCTCAACTTTATCCACATTTTTAAACATCACAACAATTGGCAATGTAGTCATTTGCTTCATCTGTTTTTATCGCACATATGATGGTACACGGGACCTTTTAGTGCAACTTTTCTACTAAAAAATATCTTTTAAAGTGCAGAGTTGAGTGAATCATAATAACCTACTATAGTCAGTGGTCTGTCAACTTTCTATTCTTATTTTGTTGATATTATTTTTTCTTTTTTCCTCGGTCTTCACTCTATTTCCCTTCTCTTTCTCTAAAAGACTACACTTTAGTGTATTTGGTATGTACATATATATATATTTGAAAAATAGTGTTATTTTTATTATTAATCAAGTTTTAAATCACACAAATAGTATCCAGTAGAATGTGCTTCTTTTCTTACTTTTTGCATTGAGCACTGTGATCCCAAGATAGATACAGGTTGCCATCTGTAGCTGTGTAGTTGGTGGAATTTGATGCTACACAGGGTCTAAAACACACTCCTAACATTTAACCTAGTAATAAGTATGAGTTGTCTCCAATTCCCAGGTCTCCAGCTCAGGGAACTGGGTGGATAAGAATACCATTCTTTATACAGAATGTCCAAAATGAGGAGCAGGTTTTTAAGGGCAGGCAGTAGTCTCAGTGTTGATTTTCAGTTGCCTATGGAAAGTCTGAGTGGATGTATACAGGAGGCATTTGCTCTAGGAGCGAGCCTCCAGGCAAACAGCTGGGCTTGAACCAGAAAGCTGGCTTGAACCAGAGATTATGATTTAGAGCCACTGGCATAAAAGTTAAAATGGCTGAGATTACCTGGGGGAATGCACAGTCTCTGAAAACCAAAGGCTGTACAGGAATTCTAGGCCATCCCACATGCAAGGGAAGATAGAGGCAGGGACTTTCAAGGCAAGTGAATTGCAGCAATCATGCAAAGAAATGTTGCACCTGACCAGGTCAGCCAACCACTCCCTGCAAGCCAATCTGACCAGCTGCCTGCTTTGTAGTCTTATTATAACGCAGTTACACTGGCCTAGTTACATATTGCCTTGGCTGCCTTCATGCTCCAATGGTAAAGTTGTGTGGTATCAACTATGATGACGTGAGGTACAAAGCAGAAAACTTTTACTCTGCCTTTTTCTTGGAAATGCTTGCTGACCTCTGAACTAGGTGAAATTGAGGCGCAAGGCAAGTGGCTCTGGGATTCTCAATATTTATTTTTTGTACCACAAACAGGTTATGTAATCGTGAGAGTATTCGGAGTTTCATAATCCTATAGAAATGTTTTGTAGCTGTTCATTTCTCTCAAATGTAGCAGTTTCTTCATATAAATCCATGGGAGCCAGATGTGCTCTTCAGTGGAAAACATGACCGTGTTCCGTTTGCATTTGTTCGTTTTTCCTTGCATGGTCTGATTGAGGCTGAAGAGTCTCTGCACTTTATGTATATGAGTTCTTCTGGGCACGATTAATCATTACTGGTAAGGACCATTATATATTTTTTAAAATGCATTTTTAAAAGTGAGTGAAGCCTTCATAGAAGTGTTGGAAAGTAGGTATCTGTCAGCTCTCAGATAAGCAGCTGTTACTTCTACTTCAAGTCTGAGATTCAGGTAGCCTCAGGTAGCTTATGGCTTCCTGTTTTCCTTGCTATTCTTTGGAAGTCACTTGTACCTATAGCATTCAGTTTCTGAGACCTTCCTTTGAATCTAATATGCATCAAAAACAAGTTTCAAACTTATAAGAAAATCTAACATTTTGTTGCTATCAATGAGTTTTTACTTGTCTTTTAATACTGACTTTTACTAAAAGATCATAGAGTCCCTCAGCTATCATCACCAGGTTAGGGTATTGTCCCCTTTTGTCAATATTGAATTCCAAGAAGAAAAAGAAAATCTGTTTAATCATTTTCTTTGCTTGAACAAATATATATGAATTTTGTGTGCTTAACATATTTAAAAGCCAATTTGATACACAGGTGTTTGTATAATCAGATCCTGAATAAAATGTCCAAGCTTAATTAAGATAGATGGTAAAATAGGATACATAGATATCTATATAATATAGATGTTCTCAATCTTGGCTGCACATTGGATTACTTAAGAGAGCGCTAAATAACAACAGCCATAAAATACTGATTATGGATCCTCATCCTCGGGTGTTTGTCTTTAGTTATACTGGGGTGCATTGCAGTCATTGGGACATTTTAAAATGCACCTCCAGGCAACGATAATATGATGCCAAAATTGGGCAATATTGCTATAAGTAGGTAGTTAACAAAATCATTGGTAAGGATAATATATATATATATTATATATATATATATAATATATATTATCCATATATATATATATATTTTTTTTTTTTTTTCCTGGTACTGAGGATTGAAAGCAGGGTCATTCTACTTTCAAGCCCTTTTTTATTTTTTATTTTGAAACAGGGTCTCACTAGATTGCTGTGAATCTTTCTAGGTTGCTGAGGTGGGCCTCAAATTTATGATCCTCCTATCTCAGCCTCCCAAGTACTGGGACTATAGACATGCACCACCATGCCACACTCCAGTTGATGAATTTGTTTGTGAAAAGAAGCAGATGGAATTTCATTGAACTGGAAGAAGGAACTTCTCAGGGCTAATTATAAAATATAGAATTGCAGAGTTTATTTTTATTTTTATTTATTTATTTTTTGTGGTACTGGGGATTGAACTCAGGGGCATTCTACCTCCAAGCTACACCCTCAGCCCTGTTTTTTATTCTTTATTTTTTATTTATTTATTTATTTATTTATTTATTTATTTATTTATTTATTTTTGCGGGACTGGGGATTGAACTCAGGGGCATTCTACCTTCGAGCTATACCCCAGCCCTATTTTTTATTCTTTATTTTGAAACCGTGTCTCACTAAGTTGCGGAGTGCCTCACTAGGTAGCTGAGGCTGTCCTCGAACTGGGATCCTCCGGTCTCAGCCTCCGAAATGCTGGGATTACAAGCATGCACCACCATGCCCAGCTGAATTCCAGTGTCTATTAATTCAGGGTTGCACCTATATGTCATCAAACTCTTGTGGAGACTACCTTTAAATAGAGTTATTTGAAAGCTATTCATCATCATTCTCATCATCATTGTCGTCATCATCATTGTCATCAGCATCATCCTGTGGAGAAACCAAGAAACTAAGGAAGGAGAATGAGCAGAATGTTTATATTTTACAACCACTAAAATCCAAAAGCAGTTGCTTTGTGAGCCCTCTCTTGCTCATTTGGGTAGTTTTCTCCTTCTGTGGTACTTACAGAATGAAAAATTCCTAAATGCAAATGAAGCAAATTATAATTAAGGTGAAAGCAACACATGGCATGACTGGCACCAACTTTAAGGAACATCAGAGTCGCCTGACACCAGAAGGTTGTTAAGACACAGGTTGCCAAACTCTGCCCTAGAATTTCTGGTTCAGTAGGTCTGGAGTGGGACCTGAAGGTTTATATTTTGAACAAGTTCACAATAGACACTGATGCCAGTGGTACAGGTTATGCATTTTGAAAACCTTCAGTCTAGCAAGTAGCCACCAGGGATGAAGGTTGGGCTAGGAAACTGAGAAAGGGTTGGGGGAATAAAGGGCTAGTGCATATTTTGTACTGGTTGCATGCGATGATGATAAAATTGTTGGTTCACTTTACACTTAGATACCGCGTGAAGAGCTAATTTGGATCGGTTATCCTCTCAACATTTTAATGTCTTGTCATTACCTTTGAATCTAAAGTCACAAAAAAAGGCACTAAGTCATTTAGATATTTATATGGGCCTTTTCTATTTCATATTGGTATTACAACTCTAAGTACTTTTTCTCTTATTCTAGTAGAGAATAAATGGACACTGGACCCAATCCTTTCATTCTAAATGGGATTAACTAGCCACCTACAGACGTTTCCTTGGTTTCGGACAGTGACTGTCATCTGGTGCTTGGTAATTTAGCTGTTACGACTGGTTTTTTTTTAGCCTACTCTTGTTGGAAGATTTTAAGGCAGTAAATTTCCTTTTGTAGAGTTTGGTGCCTGATTGTGAGGTAAAAAATGTTTTAATGTGACTAAGGCTCCATCCAGACTTTCAGAAAAGTTTGAACTATGGTCAGTGTACCATACTTTCAGAAGAAGGACATTTCTCATTTCAAATATCCACAGGGCTAGAAAAGCAGACCGTTCTGACAAGGCTGTGTCTCATACAAGGAAGTCTCTTGCTTGTGTCTTCAGAACAGTTACTTTAAAGAAGACTTTTAGAAAATTCAAATGGGCTTGACAGATAACAGGAAGATATAGTTCAGGACTATAAATTTTGCAAAAGGTTCCACTGTATATTTGAATGCGCAGATAGATGGCAATGTTTAAGCCTACCTGAAGTACAACAGGCGTTTGGATGGATTTGACTTTGAGGTTCATTTTTTGCCACTGTTTTTGAAATCTAAAACACAATATGTAACTCTAAGGTAAAGAACTCATTAAAATGTAAAGAGCTCTTTCATGCAATAGGAATCGATTGCTTCATGTAAGATCTGAGAAGAAAGGACAAAAATTGTTTCGGTCATTAAATATGAGAGAATCTGATGGATGAAAACAACCTTTTCAAAGAAGCAGACATGCTTTTGAAATATAGCAAAACAGGTAAATGAGAATGGAAGACTGCTTTGGCTTTGCTTTCTGAAAAGCCATCCTGCTGGAAATTCACTGCTAGCAAATGGGAACAAGGTGTTGCTTGACTTGGTTTGGCTATTAACCAGCATTTGGGGGAGCACAAATTAAAAGCAGTATGGTTATTTTTCTTTTTTGAAACACTTCCACCTTTCATAATTCAAATTCAATAAATGAGACACTTTCCCCCTCTCCAGATGTCTAATGAAATGAGTCAACATTTTGCCCATTACAGCTACCTGATTGTGAAGTGTCTAGTTCACAATCTGACAAAAATAAACAAATGCACCAAATTAGGGAAAGAAGCTCAGAGACAAAATTAGCAGGCCATTTATATGAATTCTATGTGCCTGGAAAACAGGTGAAAATGGTCCTTCAGTCATGCTTGCAGCAATGCTGGGGAAAAGTTCCAGCTGGGGACTTGATGATTAATTAGAGGTGTGCTTTTCACATCAAACATACACACTTGGCTCTGAACAACTTGTCCCAGGTGTTGCGTGAATGATGGGAAGAATTGCATGCCTGTCCCCAAAGACTAGGAATTGCAGAATCTCAGGCACAGCTTTTTGTTAGAACTCATGCAACTTTAAAGTAAAATAGATGAATAGAACTAACGTGCCATGAAAGCAAGTCCACAATGCAATCAGAGCGGAGTAAAATTGTGTCTTTTTCTGATGTCATTCGCCTTCGATATGTAGACTTTGAATAACGTTTGGCACTCTGAATTGCAAATTTGAAAAGGAAAACTTCCTTTAGGAGTGTACTATGCCATCAAACAAAAGATCCCCATAGCAGGAAGTTTTCTAATTCTAATGTGCCTTAAGAATCGTTTGGAGTAGTTGTTAAAAGGGTAAGTTGTTGGACCACCGCCCCTAGTGGTCCTCACTTAGAGCCCAGGATTGTTTTCTATCAAGAATCTCAAATGAAGCCAGGAGTGATGGTGCACACCTGTAATCTCAGTAATTGGGAGGTTGAAACAGGAGGGTCACAGGTTCGAGGGCAATGTAGCAAGACCCTCAGCAACCTAGGGACACCCTGTTTCAAAATAAAAAATAAAAAGGACTGGGGTAGAATGTTCCTCAGTACAATGTCCAGCACCACAAAAAAAAAAAAAAAAAAAGAAAAGAAAAGAATCCTAAGTGATTCTGATTATGTTGGTTTGGTATCATGTTTGGAACAAAGTTAAGCACTGTTGCTTTTGTTCTTCTAGGAAAGAGATCCTGCCCACTACACATGTGCAGTCATTCATTCAACAATATTTATTGAGTATTTAATCCTATGTTAGGCTATGCAGACACAATGGTGAACAAAATGGCCAGTTGATAATTAGAGTCAGGTAGCTTGCAGTCTTAGGGAAGGGGGAGAGGTAGACCTCCATTACAGCATCACACAGATAATTGTGAAGTCACACCTTCGGGAAGTTCTGAGAAGTGGTGCATGTGTTATGAGAGTGGAAGGATCAGTATGATCAGATGCGTCTCATTAGCTCTACAAGAGTAAACAAAACCAGTTCCTCAGTTTAAATTCCAGAAGGCTTCACTTCCTGCCTGGCTCCTAGGTGGCACATTTGTCAGCATGCCGCTCATGCCCTGCTGGGCCGCACGATGCTGGAGATGAATGGCATTTATGTTCTACATGTCCATGCTGAGAGAGTGTGGAGGGCTCTCAGCCACAGCCTCAAGCCAGGAATCTTTTCTTTAAAATGAGCCGTACAATCGAATGAAAAAACCGGATGTTAGAATCCATGAGGCCTCCAGCAAATGTGCACATATTTTTGTTTGTAAATGTAATCTTTACGAAGAAATGATGCAACTTGAAAGAAGAACTGGATCCTGAGAACTAAAAAATCTAGTGCTAAACCTTCCTGCTCAGAATACACAGTGATTTCAGATGTGCTGATAAAGGGCTATGGCTATAAAATTCAGTCATAGATATTCATCAGGTCTATGACAAGATGAACTTGTAGAAAAAAAGAGATAGAGTACAGAATGAAGGTGTATTTGGTCAAAGCATAGTTGTAACCTTATTAAAAACCCCAAAGTCATGGTGCTACACTACTCTAGTAGAAAGTTATCATCTTGAAATTGGACTAAACAAAAATGGTTAAGAATTAAAAGACCCAGTAGGCTAGATATCAGTGAACCTGAGAACTCATTCCTCAAACATTTTCTTGGCATCCCTTTGGTCCGGGGCCAGGGCTAAGTGCTGGAGACATCTTGGAAAGCAGAACGCAAGGCAGGGCCATCCTCAGGGAGCTCACAGTCTTAACACTTGCCATGTGCCATGCACTGTTAGGGTTTGGAGAGCAGGAGACAAATTAGTACCATTAGGTGCCCATTGTACAGAGAACCCCCCTTAGAGGGTAGGAAATAATCAGCAAAAGTAAAAACACCAGAACACACATGTGCCTTGAAGCTAGGGAGACCTGCACTCCAATCCCTGAGTGTCTGCTGCTTGCTTGACTCGAGTGTCACTCTGAAAACATCGTGCAGCCCTTTTGAAGACCAAGTCCTTCTTCCAGGACAGCAAGCCAGTCCTTGGCTTGAGAGGTGTTGCCGTGTGGTCCTAGGCAGCAGTTTCTCTGTGCCTTATCTGTTTTACCCCAGGGTGCCAACTCACTTGCCACTGACACGGAAGAAGATGGCACGTGGCCACACCTCTTCCCCAGCCATTTTTTTGAATATTCCCATGAGAAATGGGAGGAGAGACTCAGCTTGCTCCTGTTGCTGTATTTTATCCCCTAGTTGCCCATCTATTCCAAAATCATCTTTCAAAACTGTCCCTTGCAAGGTATGATTTATAAATCTCTCCACACTTAGGCTCTCAATTTCTCCCTTTTAATGAAGACTTCTTTAACTTGGTCCATGCTTCTCTAAGCTCAATGACCCACATACATTTATGTATGGGGATTTTATTTCTAATAAAAATGAAATTTGTATTCGTTTGGGGGGTTTAATCTCCATGATGTTCTGTCTGCAGATAACCGGCTTCCTGAATTCATAGCCTAGATCTCTAATTTACACTGTTATTAAACTATTTTAATATTTTGAAGCAGCCAATTATCTTCTTCCCACTTCAAAAGAAAGCCTTATGTGAGGAAATGGGAACTCTGATACATTGTTGGTGGGATTGCAAATTACTGTGGCCACTGTGGAGATAGTGTGGAGGTTCCTTGGAAGACACCGAATGGAACTATCATATGACTAAGCCATGCCACTCCTGGGTATTTTCTCAAAGGGAGTGAAGCCAGAACATTATTGTAACATATGCATATCTATCTTTATAGCAGCACAATTCTCAGTAGTTAAATTATGGAGTTAGCCTAGGTGTCCATCAACAGATGAATGGATTATGAAATTATGGGATATACAAGCAATGGAATTCTACTCAATGATAAAGAACAAAATTATGTCATTTGCAGGAAAATGGATGGAATTAGAGAGTATTATGCTAAGTGAGATCAGTCAGTCATAAAAAATGAAGGGTCTTATATATTCCCTCATATGTGGAAGTTAGAGAGAAATTGGGATACAAGGTAAAGGAGAAGAAACCCCAGATAAAGGAGAAGAAACCCCAGTGGAGTGATGGAGGGGGTCTGAGGGAAGGAGGTGGGTTGGGGGAGGGAGATTTGATGAAGAAAACACTTCAATCAACATGATGTATGTATATAAAATTACCAATGCCAATCTCAATATTGTGCATTGGGAAGGGATGCTAAGAAACTCGCCAAGTGCTGTGTGCATATGTGTCTCTATTGTTCTGAACTTTGTCATGCTGTATGATTACAATGCACCAATAAAAAAATAATAATGAATAAATGGATTATGATACAGCCTCTTCCTAACACTCTTCTTATAAAGGTTTTACCAATATAGTCCTTATTTTCGACAATATAGTCCATACATCCTCAGTACATAAGGCATCACATCCACTTTGAAAACGTAATTATAGTGATAGTTTCTACAAAAGCTACCTCTGATGACAAAGAAAATGTCTTTCAAACATCTTTTTAATTTTTAGCTGTGTAAGTAATTCAAAATGCCTGTGCTTGGTAAAGCAAAAAACAAAATGAAACAAAAACGAGTAAGAAAAGAAAAAAAAAAAAAGAAAGAAGTTGTTCAAGTTGAACCTTCAATCCTGTGACTGTTTTTAAAAGCTCCTGATTAGCAACGAATTTTAGAATCTTATTTAATAAAAACAAGTCCTCTTTGATTTGATTCCCCTCTGGGATAGACTTTAAAATAATAAATATGTCGTGTGTGGTTTTTCTACTTTCATGAATCAGGGTCTTTCCCAAATATATTTCCCGAAAGGCTGGTGTTTTATTCAATAGACTAAGCTCCAAACAGTCTCCCCAAGCAAGTGCCTTTGCAGTGACTGGTTTCATGAAATCCACACTTGAGAAGCTTACTGTATCCCTAGAACCTGTGGAGATGTAATTTGAGGTCACTGCACAAATAGACCCCTGGAGACTGTTGGAATCTACTGACAGACACTGACTTTAATTCCTTTATTTTCCTTGACTCTGCCTTTACACAGCTCTGTGAGTGCTTGATCCCCAATAATGTCACTCCACATAATTTTCTCAACTGCTTTTAAATGTCTTGTATCATTGAAAAAGTCAGATGTAGAATATTAGGACATTATATACTACTTTAATCTATAAATTAATTGTAGTCTATGTGAAGATAATTTCTAATCTCTGGTACAATTTTACGTTAATGCACTACAAAAATAAAAAGATAATAAGACTCTTCATTAAAGCTTAAATTAGATGATCATTTGATTACTTATGTCAATTAATTTTGTGTATAGATGGTACTTACCATATACCAGGGACTGTTCTAAGCAATGTCTGTGAATGCACTCAGTTAATCCTCACACCAACAAGGAAGAAGGTGTTATTATTATCACATATCACAAAAATGAGACACAGAAAGTAGATCAGTAAATAAGCAATAAAACTTGCCTCAGCCGTCTGTCTGTAGACCACACACTTAAGATATCATCTTTGCTTATTTGGTAATTTCTATGAAAATATAATGGGTTGCATTTCAACAAAATTCCCCGAAGGATAAATCAGGTTTATTTTTCATTTTGTATTCCCTGGGCATTTCCCCTACATTAAAACTTAAACTTTCCAGTGTGGACAACACCCATAGAATTTTCAAGCCAGTAGAGATAACCCATAACCTTTTACAGATGGTCGATGCACAGCAAAGTGACCTAGACAGGGTGTTTCACAGCAAGTGGTGATTATTCTGGGCTCTGCACATTAATGCTGAACACAAGCTTGGACAATTACCATGCCTCATAATTGGTAGGAAAGTATAAAAGCATTACTGGCAAGTTGAGGTGAAAAGTGTCATAACTAGCCACTTGAATTTCTTATTCTTGGAATGCCTTTTTTTTTTTTTTTTTTTAAGGCCAAAGATTTGGCTCCTGAAAAATTATCAAAACAAATGATTGTGTGATTTTTATGAGAAATTTAGATAAATTATCACATCGGGGCTAACTGAAGGAAGCTTGTCTCAAATCTATGCCCATGCCTGAATCTTCAGGAGGTTGGTTTCAGTATAGCATAACTTGCATTAAGGCCAAATTTGGCTTTTCACATTACTAAAAGGAAATAATGTCTCTATAAAATATAAGACTGAAATTAGCAGATTTTTAAGGAGATAAAGCATGAATTCATTAAAGCATTAATAGTTGGTAGTGATTACGTATACTGTGATCCGAAGATTATGTTCACAGTTCTCAACTGTCTCTTCTGTACTTGAGTTATTGGTTGAGGTCAAAGGTTAGAGGAGCCAGAGGATAATTGCTGGATTAGGTCCATTGGGCTGGGAGGGAACAGGAATAGTTTTACAAATTAAGAAGGAAATAACATTAGCAAGTATTAAAAACTAAAACTAAGGTGTACCATTATTCCTTTTTTGCTTAGATAACATTACCCAGGATTTAAGCGCCTAAACGAGAAGTGACTTCAGACAGAATTGCCTGACTTCTTCCCTCATGCTCTAGTGATAAATCACCTCAAATCAGATTCTGGTGGCACAGCAGGACCTCAGAACAATGTATTACAGAAAGACTCTCGGGAAAAAACACTGCTCAAAGTCCAGGGAAATATAGACACAGGAAGAGAATACGTGAGTTTACCAGGGTCAAGTGCTGGCAATCGGTTAGGGACCAGATCATCTATAGAATCTGAAGAAACAGAAAGCAGACAGGACAGATGCAAAGCACTGCAGATGAGGAAAGACCTTGACAGCAAAGTTGAGCAAGGTTTTCTTATTTTCTTAGGGATACCAGGGGGATAGTGTGTGAACATCCTGTAAGAGGTTGCTGGCAGTGGGGGCGGGGGATATCAATAAGGACCAGAGAGGACACTGTATTTTCCCTGACACAGACAGAGCCTGGTGAAATAGTGGGGCTGTATGAATAATACTATACACACAAATACATAAATAGTGTGTATTTAAATATATCTACACACAATATAATATACTAATATTATTGTATTATATGCATATATATCATGCATTGGACTGTGTACATTTAATACTTAGAAGACATAACTAGGGTAGTATGTATGCTATACATTTGCATTTATCATAGACATGATTTGTGTTAGACGATGTGTATAAGGAGTAATGAGGTCAATATGTTGGGGTCTGATGAGGAGCAGCTCTAGAAAAGAGTCATCCAGACCAGAGCAGCTGAGAGCAAGAAGCAATATGATATGGCAAGAAAAGTCCTATAGGGGGAAGTGTGAGTCTAGACTGTGACCTTGAGCAAGCTTCCCAATGACCTTGAGCAAGCATCTTTTCTAGGTCACTCGGCTTTCTTTCCTGCAGGATTACACAGTTTGGCTAGAATGGATGGTCTCTACAGTCCTTTCTGGTTCCAAAGAGGGATGGTTTCGGGGTACTTGGATGGATACAAGAAGCAAAGAGGCCCTTCCCCTGCCTGCTGTTCAGTTTCCTGTCACGTGATGAGTAGTTGATAACATCTATACAAATGACTACTTTTTCATTTAGTGTTTTGAAATTATCTTAAAAGGTTAAATGATCAGGAGTATACATGGAGAGATTTTACATTTTCTTCTTCGGTCTTTATTCTACAGAATGAAGGTGTCATTGATGTAGAATATGGAAGCAAAATCTTGCTCTTCTTCCAGTTCATCTTTTCCTTCTTTGTGGGGAACCCCCACTGGCTTCTGGAATGTCTGTTTGAGCTGAATTACATGGCAGTGTGAAAGACTCAGACTGTGTACTGATGGTGGTTCTGCCTCCACAACCAGAGTGAGCAGAATGAAGTCGTCACCACACTAGAGTCCCTGCCATCAACCAGAATGGCTCCTCAACAAAGGGTGAAGATGGCACAGGATGTCAAGGTCAGGAATGTCACCACTGACCACGTGAGTCCAATGATCTGCCTAGGTGTGTCTGTTGTTGTACCCTAGAATGTGTACTTATTTGGAGACAGGGTCTTTAAAGAGGTCATTTTGATGAAATAAGGTCTTATGAGAGAGACTTAATCCCATAGGACTGATCCCCTTACAAGAGAGGAGGGCAGTGCACACATACAGCCGGAGAGGAGATCATGGGAGGACACAGTGGGCAGGTGGCCATCTGGAAACCAAGGAGAGACCTCAGAAGACCCCCAACCTGCCCACACATGATCTCAGATTTCCAACCTCCAGAACTGTGAATAAATAAATTTCTCTTGCTTGAGCCACCCAGTTGTGGTATTTTGTTAATGGCAGCTCGCGCTAAGAGTGTCCAAAGTAATTCTCATCAATGCAAGCACAGCAATTCTTTTATATGTCTTTGTATCACCCTAGCACTTAATTATACCTCTGATAAATGTTTCTTATAAAAATATTTTGTTTCTGTCCTAATGTCTTTAGAGAAGAAATGTCAAATGTTGGCATCTAACAGGATTATATTTAAATTGCATTGTGCCGTTAGGAGTCACTTTTGTTTTTGGCTTGGAAAAGTCGATGGGAGAAATGCATAAGTGAAGTTGATGTTCCTGTCGCTTCTGTTGATGGAATATCACCTTGCTGACGCGTTCCTGTTGGAAACATCTGGATAACTAATTTATTTCCTTTTGTGGAGAGTGTGTGGATTAAAAACAGACCCTTCGACTTAGTCATGCAGCTGGGAGGGCCTAACACTTCGTGCCCCTGTGCAGAGCGCAGTGCAGAGTGAGACTGCCGTCTACAGAGGGACCAGCCTTGTCCTCTCGCTGGGCTCCCAAGAACAATAGAACAGAGGGGCTAAGCCATCTGGGCTCTTGCAGTTAACTAGAGAAGACACATGAGGGCCAAGAAGCTATTCTATCCCATTTAATGCTCACCCACTACCTTTCTAGAGCTTAAAAATCACATAAGAAGTCGAATCCACATTTCATTCTCTTTCCTTTTTTTTTTTCTTTTTGAGACAGGGCCTTGCTATGTTGCCTAGGCTGGTCTCAAACTCCCTGAGCTCTTGTCTCAGTCTCCTGAGTATCTGAGACTATAGATATATGCCATTGTACTTGGCTCAATTCATTCCTTCCTTCCTTCCTTCCTTTCTTCCTTCCTTCCTTCCTTCCTTCCTTCCTTCCTTCCTTCCTTCCTTCCTCTCTTTCTTTCTTTCTTTTTCCAATACTGGGGATTGAACCCAGGGTCATTCTACCTCCAAGCTATAGTCCCAGCCCTTTTCATTTTTTTATTTTGAAATAAGGTCTTGCTAAGTTGCATAAGTTGGCTTCTAACCTGTGATCCTCCTATCTTAGCCTCCCAAGTACTAGGATTACAGGCCACCAAGCTTGGCTTCAATTTCCATTTTTAAGAGTGGCATTGTGTCCAGGACTTGAGGGCAAGGACTGGGTTTAATTTATCTGCTTGTCTCATTCCGTTCAAAGCCATGAGAGTAACTTGCAAGCAGCCAGTGCCCATGAGCCACCATCAAACATGAAAGGGGGGATATACACCATTGAAATAGATACTTCTGGATAGATGCGACCATGTGTATAAATGTATAAATTTGAGTATCCTATATGTTATATTCAAAACTTCTCTTGAATAATTTCTTAAACATAAATTTTCTTCCTAGCAAAGCAAGCATTACCATTATTATTTTGTCTCAGGAAAAAAGGAAGAGATAAATAGTGCTCCTGAGCTCAGTTGTGGAGGAAATGAAATCAGAATTCAAAAAGGGTTGCTCTGAGGCCCTCATGACATGTCCTCACCAGCGACCCTTCCCCACCACAGAGGCTAAACGATGGAGCACTCCCACTCCCTGTGTTCGCAGGTCTAGAGATTTAGGGCCACACCCCTGCCTTGGAATATAAATGAGACTTTTTTACATATGTTCACATAGTCAATGGTATTATTCCTATTAATGAACTTCAGTCCTCTTCCTCCCTTTCCCTAGACCACTTCCCTGGCTCTACTGAGGTTTCTCCTCCAATATCTGGAGTCCCTCTGGTATTCCAATTACTCCCTAGCTTATGCATATTAGAGAAAACATATGCCCCTTCACTTTCTGTGACTGGCTAATCTCACTTAACATAATGTTCTCCAGGTCCTTCCATTTTCTTGCAAATGACATAATTTTATTCCTTCTTTTTTATTGGTGAGGATCCCAGGAATGGTTTTGCACTGGTTAATTAAATACCTGTTGGAATGGAGCCAGCTTAGGGGATATCCTAGCACTGCTGGACACCATGAGCTGAATACTCTGACAGCCTCCTCACCACACACCTCCCTCGGTGGCCCTGCTTCTGTTTAGTGGGGTCATTCGTGTGTGACTTCTAGGCGACCTGGTTCCTAACCTTTCTTTGGCAAGACCATGATTCGTGGTGTATCCTGGGAGCCTGTCAGGGAGGGAGATGGGAGAAGGGAGGAAGGGAAGATGAGGTGCTGATTCTCCCATCTGGATAGCAGTCCCCAAGGCCTCTCTTCCTCCAGACTCTTCTCCCCTTACCCAGGCTTCTGGTGTCCTCTGCACCCTCACACCCTCCCACTCTTTTGTATTTGTACAGCCATGTAAAGGTCAATAAATATTCTGAAATACACACTAAATAAATGAATAAATATATAAATAGAATTCTTTCACCAAAAGACCATAAACAGATGTTCTTCTTCCTACTTCTTTAGCTATTAAGTGCCTTTGTTGTTGTTTTTAGAAAGGATCTGTGGTCACATTTTTAAAGAAACCTCCATTCCTTTAGGGACAAGAGGATTAACACTATGTGGTACTATTTGCTATGAGCCTTGCATATCTTACCTTATTAAATTCTCAAAGTGACCCTTTGAGGAAGGAACTAGCAGGACTAAATTTAAAGATTGGAGGACAGAGACTCAGGAGGGTTACCAAGCTTTCCCAAGGCCCTGAGCAAGTAAGTACACAGCCAAATCTCAACAGCCTGGGTCAAATATCCTGCACAGGCCTCGCCTCTTCTGCCTCATTCGCCGCTCCCCAGTTGCCTAGTCTTAGTCTCTCTGGGCTACTGTAACACATTACCATAAACTGGGTGACTTATAAACAACAGAAAGTTATTTCTCATATTTCAGAGGATGGGAAATCCAAGGTCAAGACACCAGTGGGTTCTGAGGCAGGTGAAGGCTTGCTTCCTGGTTCACAGACCATTTTCTGGCCATGTTCTCTCAGGGAAAGAGCGAGGTAGCGTTCTAAGCCCTCTTTGATATGAGTGCTAATCCTACTCTTGAAGCTCTGCCTCCCTGACCCATCTGATTATATCACAAAATCCCCACCTCCAAATACCTGCACGTCTTTAGGATTTTTGTTGTTGTTGTTGTTTTGATACTGGGGATTGAATCCAGAGGCATTTTATCTACAAGCTACACAGCCAGCCCTATTTATTTATTTATTACATTTTGAAACAGGGCCTCACTAAGTTGCTGAGGGTCTTGCTAAATAGCTGCAGCTAGCCTTGAACTTGTGATCCTCCTGTGTCAGTTTCCCAAGTATTGGGATTACAGACATTTGCCACCATACTTAGCAGGGACTAGGTTTTGGTACAGGAATTTTGGAGGCAAAAACATTCATCCTATACCGGCCCTGAGGCTGAGGGTTAGACTCTAAACATAATCTAAATAAATTAAGTTGCTTTTAGGTTTATTAATGCATTATAAAAAATAGAGAGATTTTCATTAAATTTGGAGGGAATGTATGAGGTGGTCAGATTTTTTAAAGTAGACTATGTGGCACATGTGACCTTCACTTTGGAGGACTCTGAGGAATACCAGGCATAAACATGATGTCTTAGGGCAAGTGGGAGAAAAAATTCCTTTTTGTTGTACTGGGATTTGAGCCCAGGGGCATTCTACCCTCAAGCTACACCTCCAGCCCTTTTTATTTTTGTTTTGAAACAAGGTCTTGCGAACTTGCTGAGGGCTTCACTAAGTTGCTTAGGCTGGCCTGAACCTGCGATCCTCCTATCTTAGCCTCCTAAGTACTGGGACTACTGGCATGCATCCTTGCACTGTTTCAGCAAACAGGTCCTTTTAAGGACAAATAAAACTGACATCAAACATGAAGGGCATTTGGTGGTGAAAGAGGGAAGGAATGCTTGACCAAGGGCAGTTGAGATAGATGCTGTATTTCTTTCCCAGGACTATCACAGCAAAACACCACAGACTGGATGACTAGACTGATAGAAATGTATTTCCTCACAGTTGCAAAGGCAAGATGTCCAAAATGAAAGAGTTGGCAGGGTTGGTTTCTTCTGAGACCGCTCTCCTTAGTTCACAGATGACTGCCCTCTTGCTGGGTCCCCAGATGGTCTTTCCTTTGTGCTCAAGCATGTCTGTGACTAACCTTTTCTTTCTAAGATATAAGTCACAGCAGATTAGGGTTCACTCATGCGATCTCATTTTATCTTTACTACTTCTTCAAAGGTCCTATCTTTAAGCATAGTCACATTCTGGGCTACTGGGGATTAGCATTTCAACATATGGATTTGGGGAAAACACAACTTAGAATATAACAGATGACTAAAGAACATTTGAGTACCAGCAATTAGGAGGCAGCTGAGCCACACTTCAATGGCATGTCAAGAGGCCATTCTTTCCCAGAAAAGGAAACCAAAGCTCCGTATGAGAGATGCTTGGCTGCTGATGGGGAGGGACACGCCATATGTCTAAGATATCATGCACAAAGAACACAAGCAACATTTCCAATTATGAGCCCCAAATGAAATTATCTAAAGAAGCTAGTATCAGCTCAATATTAGTTACCTAAGCTGAGATAAGAACATGGCATTAGGCATATATATGCTATTCGGGGGGAAAATCCTTGAGGACCACATATTGGGCCTCAGCACCCCGGGAATTTTCATGAATGAAATAACTTAATCTGAGACTCAGACATTTTTTTAAAACACACCTCCTGAGTTTCATCAGTGATTTTAATTTGGTGGGTAAAAAGGAATCTACATAAATCCCTGGAAACCAATGATTGCCTTCAACTATTCTTTTTAAACCTTCAAACTCCTAAAGTTTATTACCTATCTCTGTTTCACCAAGAGTAAAATCATAAAGGCAATGTACCAAAATGTAGACGTTAATTTCTGATTGATGTTTCTTGCACAGAAATTAATATAGAAGATCCAGATTAAAAACAGCAAAAAGTTTGTTCATGTATGCCTCTGTGTAATTCAAAATATAGAATATTGAGAGAAACTTTATTAATAATTTGAAAAAATAAAATTTTATATAAGTACTACTCAGTGGAATATGATGTGTATTATTTCAAATTTTCTAGTAGCTGCATCCAAAAAAATAAAAACAGGTCAAAATAATTTTACTAGCAATTTATTTAACCCAATATATTTAAAATATTCTCATTTCAATATGTAATCAGTATAAAATGGGGTATTTATGTTTTTTCTTTTTGTACTAAGCCTTTCAAATCCTGTGTTTACTTCATACTGATAGTACATCTCATTTTCATTAGAAATATGTAATCCTTACTTAGATTTCATAAAATTAGCAGATCAAAAAGTAGATCTATATAGGTCTGTTATTCAAAACATAAAAATTATAATAATCAAGTCAAGTATTAGCTTTAAAATTAAACTAAATTTATTATTATTGTTATTTTGTGGTACTGGGGATTGAACTCAGAGGCAGTCTACTTCTGACCTATACCCCTCATCTTTTTGTTTTGTTTTGTTTTAAAACAGTGTCTCTCTAGGTTGCTGAGAGTCTTGCTAAGTTGTTAGGCTGGTCTCAAACCTGCGATCCTCTTGTCTCAGCCCCAAGTACAGGGATTGCAGGTGTGTGCCACCATGCCTGGCATTACAATTAAATTAAAAATATTATTCTCAGTCACATCAGGCACAATTTTAGTGCACTTGAGATATATGGAGCTGGCGGATACCATATTTGACAGCATAGTTTTAAATATAATGAACGCATTTGAAGAGACATGATTAAAGAAAAATACAATTAAAAAGAATGATTAAGTTTGACAGTATTTTTCTTGTTTCTATAATGATTTATTGAAGGCTGGTGATTTTTTTCTGACCTAAGCAAATCATATGAAGGCAGAAATCACACAGGACTGGAATAAGAAGGGATCTAAGTGACAGTCCTACCTTTGCCGCCACCCATCAAGGTCACCTTGTACCCATCACCTTGTCTCTCAGGCCCTCAGCTTCCTCATTGTCAAAAAGAGTTTAAAATCTTCCCTGCCTCCGGCTTTCTGTAATCTAAATTCACTGAGGAATTACAGTTGACTTGTATGAGAGTAAATTGTGTTATGAGAAAAACATTTTGTTTACACTAGAGAAAAGCTGTTTTCCTCTTACTCATTAAACTCATAGCACACAGGATAATATTAGGGTACTAAATTAAAACTGGTGAATATGTCAGTAGCTAAGCCCTTGAAAATCAAATCACCTGGAAGCTTTCATGTATGTTGAAACAGTAAGAGACCAACCACAGGAGGGGGTTTCTTCTCAGGGAAATCCTGCTCAGTCCGAGTCCCACTTCTCCCCTACGACCCTGTTTCTTAAAGTCAGTTAGAAGCCCACTGATAGGCTTTTGGGGTCAGGTGAAGCTCACCAAGTGTTGAGACTTGTTGAGCATGAGATGATTAATGATGTTTTTCAATCGACTACAACATTTAGCTGATAGCAGCTTTTATGCTAAGAGATATTCGTTGACAAAATAAGTGACAATTTATTATTTGCTTTTATGTTCTTGAGTAACTTTTAACTTATTTTTTTGTCTAAAACCACAATATTGCACATATTTATTTAAAACTCTTGAGAAATGCAGGATGATACAGGAAATAGCAACATTTTTCATCATCTTATTACACAGAGACAAACCCCTTACCATTTTCAGGTATTTCTCCCCAACTTTCTTTTTCAGGTTTGTTTTTGTTTTTGTACTTACTTTTTATAAAACTGGGGTCAGATTGTATATATGTGATGGCTTTAGGATGTGTTAACTTGGCTAGGTCATAGGCTCCACTTGTGAGATCAAACACTACTAGGAATTGCTATCAAAAGAACTTGCAAATGTTAATTAAAACCTCAAATTAATTTTAAGTACAGGAGATTACCTTGCATTACCTAGGTAGCCTGATTCAATTAGTTGGAAAGCCTCAAAGGTAGGACTGAGGCTTCCAAAACAGAGAGAAAGCTACTAAGATCATCCCTGTAACCATCCTATCCCATCAGATGGCCCTCTGGAATTCAGATTTACAATCATATAAGCCAATTTCTTATAATAAATTTCTTCATATATATATATACCTGCTTCTCTGACTGAGCCCTGATTGATAGAATATGCAATTTTCTAATCCATTCGCTCAGCATCATATTTGGAGCATTTTCTCACGTCCCTAAATTTTCTTCCAGACAATTTTAATATTTGCAGAACAGCCTGCATAACATTATTAGGAGGGAGCTATATCCATATTATCCAACACTTAGGTGACTCGCAACTTTTCTTCATTACAGATAACACTGAGCTGCAGATACTTGCACATAAATCATCATGTGCATAGAAATTCTGATGTGAAGGAGCCTGAGACTTTTTTAGGCCAGAGTGTTCATCCGAAAAGCTGAATCAATTTACACGAGCAGTTATAGAGATATCAGAATATATCTTAATATTCTGAATAACATTGGTCATTATCATAATTTTTAAGACCTGAATTTTTTTTATGCAAAAGAGATATCCTGTTTTGTTTACATTTGCACTGTGTATATGTATATATGTATGTATACACGTATATGTATATTGTATATACGAAGTGTATTATATATATATATGCACACATTCATACAAACATATAAATATATATGTAATCACAAACCGATCTTTTTTTAAGTTTGGGGAGGGTGGAAATTTTCATATCGGTTTTATTGGTCAGGGTTCCATCACAGAAACAGAACCAGTGATACATATACATATATACATACACAAATATATGTAGATACACTTATGTAGATAGACACACACACAGTAATCTGACACATAATGGAATTTCCATCAGAGCCAGTGGTCCTATAAAAGTACACTGGGGCTGAAAAATACTTGTCACCTCGTGATGGTGCAGCCACTAAAATGTCATAGCACAGTGGTGCTGGAAAAAGCAAACAGGCTGCACAGCCAGTTGTAGAAAAGTATAGTAGGTACAATTAGGTGCTGTATACAACACTTGATAACTATGTTACTGCTTTTTGTACTTCTTATCTATTTTTTTGTATTTTTTTTCCAAGTATACTCCTATTTTATATATATATAAAACAATATTTATATATATACAGTAAGCATATATATTTATATATATATAAGTATATATATATATATGCTTACTGTAAAAGCTTACTGTGAAATAGTGTGCCAAGCTATGCTGGCAGCCTCACACATCTAATGTTTACCAGATCGCTTAATTGCCTGGTTTTTTCTTGTCCTTGGTTTAACCTCCTGTTGTTTTGTTCATCGTGGTCCTAGGAGTAGCAGCGTATATAGTCAAGGTATAGTAGGCTAGGCCATCTAGGTCTGTGTAAGTACAGTCTGTGAAGTTCACACCACAAAGTTGCCTAACAACACATTTCTCAGAAATGTATCCCCATAGTTAGCCAAGGCATTATTGTGTATGCACTGAGAAAGAGATTTGTTACACAATTGTGAGGGCTCACCAAACAAGTCCTAACTCCATAGGACAGGTTGTCAGGAAAGGCAGGCAGGAACTCCCTGGCTGAGGTAAAGCTGAGGTCCACAGGTAGAGTATCTCCTTCCAGGAAGCCTCAGTTCTGCTCTCCGGACCTTTCAACTGATTGAATCAGGTCCAGGAGATTATAGAGAATCATCCCCTAAAGAAATTGAGCATGCAGGCTAAGACAGGAAGCTCTCATGCTTGAAACCAGTCTCAGTAACTTAGAGAGACTCTCAGCAAACTAGCAAGACCCTGTTTCAAAATTCAAAAAAGGACTGGAGGTATAGCTCAGTGGTAGAATACCCCTGGATTCAATCACCAGTACCTAAAACAAAATAAAATAAAATAAGAAACTTATCGTGCATGTTAATTACATACACAAAATATTTTCACAATAATCCCTAGATTATTGTTTGATTTTACAATTGATTGAACTATAATTGACTGAATTGGTTGACTAAACTTTTGCCTAGCTAAGTTAACACTTCAAACTAACCATCACAATGAGTCATGTAAAATAAATATTCTACAGTCCATGAACCACACGACATTCTTCATGATACTTTTCAGCTTGATTTATAGTTATCATAAAATTTTCTTCTTCCAAATATCAACTACTAAAAAAAAAATTACTTGAGTAGATAAGTATGTAAACATTGTAAATGCTGAACATCGGGCTTGCAGCATGATTTTACTTGGAGGCTTCACTCTATGAAAATGTAAGGAACATGTACTTTGTACAAAATATCATGCTGAGTAGGCTCTGTGGGAGATACCAAGATGAATCTGCCATAAAGGAGATGCATAGGTAATTATAATACAGGGAAGCATGTAAAAAGTACCCTCCGTGATACCTATAAACTTGATGTTCCAGAAAGGGAGAGAGCATCAGGGTGAATCTATGTTTCATGATGGGGACAGGGGGGATTTGAAAAATGAGTGTACTGATCACATTTGGAGTTTGGAATTTGAGATAAAGGAGAAACTATTAATTAAAAATGCAGAGCTAGAAAATTATAAGGAACAGCTAGAAATGCATGGTGTTGGAAGAGAAATAGCAGCAAAAAGTTAAAAAGTCCAGATGTCAGAGTTTTCAATGGGTTAAAGGATATGGGCTTCATAATGCAAACTGTGGAGAATTAAAGCATTTGAGCAGGAGAGAGCAGGAATCAAAGTCATATGTCCGGACAATGGCATTAACAGCAGTATTTATGGACAATAGATTGGGCAGAGTTAGGCCAGAGGCAAGGAAAATTTTCAGAGACTTTTGCAGTATTTCAGGAAAGAAACAATGAGATCCTGAGACTGGCGTAATAGGAACAGGAAGAGGAGTACATTTGAGAGATATTTTGGAGAAAGAGTAGGCTACCCTTGGCCAATAAAATGATCAGAGAGATGAAGAAGAAAAAAATAGCAAACTAGAGTCTTGTGAGCAAGCAAGTTCAAATTCTGGTGATTGGGGAGATGTTAAGGCCTATCAGCTTCAAATCTTTACAGAGAGAGCATTTAGCATCCCCTCCTTGAAATGTGCCCTTAGATCCCTGAGCAGCTCTGGCCATGTGTCCCTGGCTAATTTCAGAGTTTCTGAGGTCTCCAAGGCATAACTGAAGTACAAACATTCTCAGGAGAACACGGAGGGAATCTTATCTCTTGGCTTTCCTGGAGGAGAAGTCCAGGATCTTTTCTGGAAAAGATGCATGCTCTATAGAACTGTGGCTTTCCATCTGATCTTCAGGCTCTGCTCTTGAAGATTCTGTTTCAGAAAGACTGTGATAAAGTTGAAGCATGGGGTGTACCTCCAAGTGTGAAAAGCTACTGCCTTAACATCATCCTTGCCCTGATGTTTCTATTTTTCCAAAATAGAAAGACAGCATAGTTGTCTTGGGTCCAGCCCACTAAAGGACCCTACCTTGAAGTTGCTTTGGAAACTCCTTCAAATATGTAGAATTACAGGAGTGTAGCCTGAGGTTGGGGAATATTTAGGGCTTTTGACATATATCTATATGGGAAAAGGATAATATAGAATTGTATTTGGGCACTCTAGGTGTACTTGAAGTTTATATTATTATTCTTCAGAGATACAGATAAAATCCTAATTTAATATCAGCAACAACTAAGTGTTTATATTTTAGAGTGTTATAGCTTCTTGGAGGACTGAAAGGTGTAGAAAGGTGTATCTTGGATTGTAAATTAATGTGATATCTTTGAGCCCAGTAAAATCAGGAAGAATATGCTTGTCTTTTCTCTAGAACCATTTTTCTCAGTGTCAGTACTATTGACCTCTTAGACTGGATAAGTCTTCGTCATGGGAGATGTCCCCTGGATTGGAGGATATTTAAAAGTATCTTTGGCTTTTATCCATTATATTCTAGTAGCATGCCCATGCTCTAGTTATAAAAATAAAAATT
>PVLC010017922.1:0-33587 GCA_004027655.1 Graphiurus murinus
GTGAAAACAGGATTCTGGAAAATCTTAGGGGACAAATTTGGATGTAGGAAGAGGACCATAAAACTCAAATAAATTGCTTAGTTAGGAGAAAAGATGAAGAGACAGTAACAGTTGCAAATCAGTTGTAAAGGAAATGAATGTTTGTGTATTAAAGTGTAGAGGGAGGTTCTTTATAGACGATGTAAAATCTTACACATTTATGAAAGCCGAGTATTTGGAAATCCCAGTCAACTCTGTCTCTAAGACTGAGTTCTGGTTCAGGGAGTGGTGTTGCTCTGCAGTCCTGAGCTTTGCCTGACTGTGTGCAGGTTGGTGCCGTGTTAACCCGCCGTTTCACACCAGGCGGGGTGCAGTGCCCGGTGCATGACTCACCTTCACAGTGTCCTGGGTACCTGGTGGGGAAGGCCTGTCGTGTCACGGACAGCGATGCCATTGGTGCTGCCCGACTCCTTCATGGACCCTCTCGGCTTTTCAGTCCCCTGCCAATGAGGACTTAGAGTCACATTTTCCTCCCTGTTACAGACGAGTCTGAGCTGGATGTCTGAATCTGCGTCATTGATTCCAGCACCTAGCCGATACTGGTAGACTGAAATGCCCTTGCTTTTCTTGGCAGTAGGTTGCGTCACCTGTTCTGAACATTTTAGTGTACCTTTTGGCATAGTTGAATTCCTGTTCTAATCTAATTTGAGCCACATTTCCCTGTGAGCTGGAGGGCGGTCAAGAACCAGGGAGTTAGGAGGGCAAAGCTGAGCCTGCATGGGGTGTCACGGGCCGGCGTGACTGTTGGCCGATTTGAACAGGCAGCATTTGCCATCAAGTGTCTCTTAGCAGGATGGGGCTGAGGGAAGTCTGAGCACTCCAGAACTCTCCATGAGAAAGGCGACTCAGGTCTGTAATGCGGGGTGTTCAGTGAGGCGGCAGATGTGGTCTGATGGCGTAGGAGGAGAAGGGATGAGCTTCCCAGGAGCGCCATTCCTGATGAGCGCCTAGAGGACCACTTGGGAAGTGTTTTCTGACCCAGTGCCCAGGAACCAAGAAGCCACTGGGCTCGGTGTGGGCAGGTGCATGCAGAGGGAGGCACTGCACAGGAGCTGGAGTGGCCTTGGATGGACAGCAGGGGGCGAGACTGAGCACGACGGGTGAATGGGCGGGAGCACAGGCCTCCCAGAGAGCCCTGGGGGAGGCAGGCCACCAGCAAAGGAAGCCTGCTGGGGTCAATGCTGCGACAGTGATTGACACTGGAAAATCATAAGGCATTGATTGGGCCTTGCCTATTCAGGGTCATGCCTATTCAGGTTTGTTGGTGTGTTTTTTGATAAGAAGCAAATTGTATATCTGGACCCATTTAAGTATAGGTTTTTGCTTAACCTGTTGGTTATTATATAAACATAGAAATAACTAATATAGGATAATCCATGTTAATGATTGGTCTTTAATATGTAATATGTAGCTTAATTCTTTTTTAGTCAGAATATATATGTATGTGTGTATGTATGTATATATGATTATGATGTTTAAAAGAATAGAAAATTGAGCCCTTTTTAAAGGTGGCAACTTAAAAAGAAGGCTATATTCTTTAAAAGCATTATCATAGTAATCCTAATCTTCAGATACTGGGACATATGTTACGTAGCTTAAGTCTGATTTTCAGAAAAAGACAAAGGTGGGCCCAGGTGTGTGTTGGAGAGTCAGCAGTCCTGGGCCTCCTTGCCATTGTTGTTATTTTATCATGAGATTGGGCTGGCTGCCAAAGCTGAAGAATGAGTTGCAAGCTCAAGGAACCAGTGCAGTACTTCTGCACAAGCGTTACTAACACACACGCAAATCAAAGAAATCGCAAGGCTTAGCAGAATTATCAAGAGGTCCAGCTATGGAATAAAATCCTGCAGGTATTATATGCCACTTGTTAATTCAGTTGGTCAATTAAATATCCATTGGTTTATTAATTTTCATTGAGTGTCTCCTCTGTGGATAAGCACTATGTTGAAAACTGTAGGTTGCTTATCCAAATTTCAGGACTGGAGGAAAAAATTAGAAACCAAAGAGGGAGTGCAGCCAGAAATGTGAGTCCAGACCAAGCAAGCCAGGAAGAGACCAGAGGCCCTGCTCCAGCAGTAGCACAGAGGCCCAACAGGGATGTTCCTCCCTCCTTCCCCCCTTGAATCTCTTCAGGCCCTCGACTGAGGGATGATTCTTCTCTCCCTCCCTCCCTTCCATCCTTTCCTCATCCCATTTCTCCTCTCAAAAATTAATGCTTTGGGACTCTCAAAATAAGTGGCTAGACATCATTTTTAAAGTGTCTTTTTCATCACTGTTATTGCTCAATTTTCAAAATAAGAATCGTGGGTCCTTTGGAGAAAGAGGACCCTACTTGCACTAGTGAATCCTCCTCTAGGAGGCCACTGCCTCCATGGAGAGGTGAGGGTGCCCCAGTCCTGGGGGAGATGCAGCTGCAGGCTGCAGGGTGAGTTGCAGCTGCTCCTTCAGCAGGCAGTCCTCTGTGGGTTGTAAAACATATCCGAGTGAACATTTAACTGCTTGGAGTGAAAGCGCAAGTTCCAGAAGCTTTGCACTTAGCAATCCTGGCCAGCATTGCATCAAGCAAGACAAATGCAAAGCAGAAGTCCCTCAGACCAGAGGTGCAAGGGGACGGAGGTGTGTCTTGAATCCTGGGGCCTGGGGTTGAGGGTGTGGGAGAGGGACCAGGCTCTGGAAGGAGCCCCAGGGGAAGGGGCTCCATGTGACCTGAAAGCAGGTAAACCCCTGGAACATGCAACCTGAAGCTATCACACCTATCCCAGATTAATACCACAGTCGATTTTATCCTCTGTCCATTATAAGCTAGTTAATGAAATAAAAGAGGGTGAGTGGATGATAGCATTAAAACCTTTTCCGTGTTGATATTAGGTACTTTGGCTTCATTTGCAGTTTTCTTAGACTGTTAATTCTAGCTCTCCTCCACTGGTAATCCCAGTTTATTTCAAATTGGAAAATGTTCTGTAATGGTTAGAATTAAATACAGAGATGATGAAGTATGTAAAACCATGACATTAACAGATTTTCACAAATTAAGCAATAATCTAGCAATATTTAGTGTGTTTTCAATAGTTTAAGATTTCTGATCTATTAAATCTGATTTTAATTTGAAATGTGAATTGATTTTAGACTTGTGACTTTGTTTTAGCTGAGAAAAATAAGGAAATTTTACTACATTTCTGGGCAGCATTTAAACTTTTAAGAAAACTTGAGATTCATCATATTTGTATTTTCTTTTCTAGGTCTCTGAGAATTGGGTACATTTTGCTTTTTATCATTTACAGTACTTAAGAAAATCGAATGCATTACATTTAACATGGAGCTTAATAGTTTTAAAGTATTTTCTTTCTTGTTATAATAATCAATCTTGTTAGTTGTACAGACCAGCGGGTTGCACCGTCCCCCTGTCTCCCTCTTGCACCCGCCCCTCCCCTGCCTTCCTCTAATAGTCTGTCTTCCCTTTTCAGGTCTTTTTTACAATTTAGTTTCTACCAATTATAAAAAAAATGTGATGCTTGTCTAATTTTGTTAATATGATGAACTCCATCCATTTTCCTGCAAATGACATGGTTTCATTCTTCTGTATGGTGGACTAGAACACCATTTTGTACCTAGATCACATTGTCGATGCCTAGGTTGACTCCACATCTTGCTGCTGTGAAGGGTGCCCAGTGAGCGCTGGTGTGCGGGTGTCTCTTTTGTATGCTGGCTTCATTCTCCTCTGGGAATATACCTATACGTGTGGTATACCTGGGTTATATAGTGGTCCTATTTTTAGTTTTTTGACGAACTTCTTTACTGTTTTCCAAAATGATTGCACTAACTTACATTCCCACAAGTAGTGTATATGGTTCCTTCTCCACATCCTCACAAGTATTTTTTTTTTAAATAATAACCATTCTGATTTGGGTGAGATGGAATTTCAATGAAGTTTCAATTTATATCTCTCTGGTGGCTAAAGATGTTGAGCATTTTTCAAATGTTTATCAGCCATTCGTACTTCTTTGAGAAGCATTTGTTCAGATCATTTTCCCACTTATTGATTAGATTATTTTGCTGCTAACCATTTTTGTTTTTATATATTCTGGATATTAACTCTCAATCAGATAAATAGCTGGCAAACATTTTTCTCCCATTCTTAGGTTATCTCTTCACTTTGTTGATTGTTCCAAGACCCTGTGCATGTTTCATGGGATATAAGAATGGCTACTTCTTGCTTTCAGATTCCATTTGCAAGGATTCTCCATTCTTTGACTTTCAGTCTGTGTATGTCTTTGCCAGTGAGGTTTGTTTCTTGCAGGCAGAAAATTGCTGAGTCTTGTTTTAATCCTAACAGCTAGACTATGTCTTTTAATTGGAGAGTTAAGATCCTTTACACTCAGGATTATTATTGAAACATATATACTAACCAGTTTCTTTTTTTCTTCTGGGTGTTTTGAATATGTTTCTTTCTCCTTTATTCATCTTAGAGGTTTGATGGCTTACTGAGTTAATAATGTTTGATCCTTTCCTAATTATCATTTGCTTATCTACTCTTCTAGAGTAGTTTATTTTTTTCTGTCCTCTCATGATTGTGTTTATCTTGCTTCCCCTTCTGGGTGTAAGGTTCCTTTAATGGTCCGTAATGCTGATTTAGTAGTCATGAATTCACTTAGTTTATGCTTATCTTGGAAACTCTTTATTTCTTTCAATTTTGAATAATATTTTTTCCAGATAGGGTAATCTAAAAATCACAATTGTTTTCTTTCTGGGCTTGAGATACATCATTCCATGTCCTCCTGAACTTTAGAGTTTCTGCTGAGAAATCGGATGTCATTCTAATGGGTTTGCCTTTATAAATGACTTGGCGCTTCTCTCTTAAAACTTTTAATATTCTTTCTCTATTATGTATGTTCAGCAGTTTGACCACATGCCACATAGAGGTTCTTTTCTGGACATGTCTATTTGGGGTTCTTAATATCTCCTGTGCTTGGATATTCATATCTTTCCCAATAACTTGGCCATTTTCTCCTATTTTCATTGAGTCAGTTTTCTGTGCTGTTAGCCTATATCTAGGCTCCATCTATTCCTATTATTCATGTGCTTGGACTTAAAAATTTTTTTTTTGTACTGGAGATTTAACCTATGGGTGTTCTACCTTTGAGCTATACACCAAGCCTTGTGTGTGTGTGTGTGTGTGTGTGTGTGTGTGTGTGTGTGTGTGTGTGTGTGTTTATTTATTTTGGAACAGGGTCTTGACGATTTGCTGAGGGTCTCACCACATTGCTAAGGCTGGCCTTGAACCTACAATCCTTCTGTCTCAGCCTCCCAAGTAATGGCTTTCAGGCATGCACAACCATGCCCAGCTCATATGTTTGGTCTTTAAATGGTATCCTATAGGACTAGTACGTTCTGCTAATTACTTACGTTTTAAAATTAGTGTCTGAATATGATAATACATCATCTTTGTCTTCAAGCCCTGATATTATTTCTTTTGATTGATTTAGTCTACTTGTATTTCAACTGAGTGTTAACTTGATTTATTAAGCTTTTCATTCCCCAAATTTCTGTTTGATTATATTTTGAAACCTCTATCTCTTTGTTGAAATGCTCTTTTATATCCTGTGTTGCCTTCCTTAATTCATTAATTAATTCAGTGGTCTGTTTGTATTTTCATTGCATTCATAGATCATTTTTAGCATCACTATTTTGAATCCTTTGGCATTTTATCTACTTTCATATCTTTGGAATGCAGTTCACATTGCAGGAGCACTGTGAACTTTTGGAGGAGTCGCGTTGCCTTGCTTTGTATGCTGCTTTTGCTCCTATGTTGAGATTTGCTCATCTCTTGGGATCAATTTCCCTTCCAGTTTTATGTGAGAGCTTTGTTAAGGAGCAGCCTCTTCCTGACAGTGTGTCCTTATACTGTTGTTTAGTGTTGAGTTTGGTTCCAACTGGACTTCACAGCGCAGTTTCCCTGTGGCTCCTTTGCGAGTAGTGGTTTTGACACAGTATTTGCTGATGGACCTGATTTCTCTGTAGGTCTTGCAGGGAAGTCCAGGCAGTGTAGACAGAGGGGATCCATGGGGTGTGCCCCCTGTGGTGACCCCTCCAGTCTAGTCAGCAGCATGCAGTCTGGAAGCCTAGGGGGTGGCCTGTGCTGAGGTCCTTTGTAGGTATGATGTCCACAGTCTGTGTGTGTTTCTCTTTGCTGTTGCTTTGGCGAATGTCTCCATTACCTCCACCCTCCTGCAATGCCTACTTGGCCCAGGCCAAAGGCTGGTCCACAGAGATTCACGCTGGTGCCAGGCTTGCTGTGAGACTGGGTTTCTAGTACCTATGTGAAGCCTGCTGGGACATAGCGGGCCCTGCAGTATTCACTCCTAGCTCTGGCCTGCCTAGTCCCCAGAACTTCTTCAGCTGGCCCCATCCATCAGCCTTAAAGGGGAAGCGAGTTCCATTGGGAAGCTCAGAGAACCTCTCCTATGCCCGTGGACTGTGCAGTTCCAAAGCTGCTGTACTCAGACCAATGCTCAGCATCTCACCTTCAACGGGCTGGCACAACCACTGGGCTCTGCTCTGCATTCCCCGCCCCTCATTGTGGCCAGTGCTTGCTGGGGCCACTTCCCCCTCTGCTCAACAAGCCCGGCCTTCAGCTTCAGCAGGTCTCTGACACTGTGGCTATCCAGTGCCTGTGTCTTCAGCAGGTCTCTGTCACCATGGATATCCAGGGTCTTCTGCAGGTCTTCATCACTGTGGCTATCCAGTGCCTGTGGCTTCTTCAGGTCTCTGTTACTGTCCATCCCTAGGTAGCTGCCTGCCCTCCTCTTGGGCTTCTGGCTTCTGAGCACCGCTGCTGTTGGGCCTGGAATCCCACTGACCCCAGCTGAGAGATACCGACTGGGAGTCACCCTGGGGGCAGGCGGTGGTCCTGTGGCCTGGGCTCCCTTCCCCGTGGGGCAGTGTTGCTCCTGTTGCTCTTCTGGGCTTCTGCTTCTGCATCTCTCACACACAGTTTCCCTTCATGTTCTTTGGGCTGGAGAGCTGGCCTCCTGCTTGCCGAGACACCCCCGTGCCCTGGGCTGGCGTGCTGGGATAGGCTGGTTGCTGGCTTTGACTCCTTCCTTCTGGCCAGGTGGCTGGCTCTCTGCTGTGGCCTTCACACTGCTGGACAGAGGTGCCAATAGGTGTGGTCCTTGGCACTCCCTAGAGCGCAGGACCCAGGCACTACACACTTTGATGCTTCTGAGGCGGGTCAGTGGGGGCTGAAGGCTGGGGGAGTCTAGCATGTCTTCCAGGAGACATAGTCACTGTGTGGCCATGTGTGTTTCTAATGTGTCTCCTTCAGTCTCGTGGCAATTGGAAAATGTCTTCTGGAGTTTTGCAATAGTGTCTGCAGTAGTGTGTATTTGCGATGCGACACTTTTATTTGTTGCTGGGAGGGTATGAGGGAGCCCATGAGGAATTCTACTGAAACCTGGGAATCTCCATAAGAATCCAAACTATTTAGGCAGAACTGAGGGAGATTTCCTTATTGGGAGTTTGGGAAGCATTGCTCAGAATGAGTTATGCACGTTAGGCTCCATCTGCGTGGCTGCCCTGTGCTGTGGCCACGTAGGAGGTATGTCCCATGGGTGCATCTCACAGTCACACGAAAATGCACATGTCCGTCCTACCTGTTGCCAGAGTCCTGTGTTCCCAGTCCTTTCAGCTGACACCACGCACAGCCCTCTGTGACTGCCACAGCCCAAAGCCCTGGTCCTGTGCATGGGTCTCCTCAAGAGAGCCCTGCTCTGCCCTGGGCCACCGTGGGGCCAGGAGCCCATGGAACTCAGACTCTGGCCTGAGGTGCCATGGCGCCCAGCACTGCGCCATCCCCCCTGCGGGGCATGTTGCTCCTCTGACCCTGGCTCACACCAACTCTACTCTCTCCTCTCTCTGTCTTTCTCAACCCAGCATTGAAAATAGTAATTTTGTCTTTGAAACTGCGTTCCGGTGTCCAGTGTCCACACCTGCACAGTAGCCCCTGGTCTAGTGTGGGCGATGGCTGAGCTGGTACCAAATTCACTCTGACACCTTCTCTCAGCCTTTTCTAGAAGCATCTCTCTGGGGCAGGTGCAGCAGCAGCCGCAGATCGAGGTCCTGATCAAGACTGCACGCTGAGTCTGTCATTGCTTCAGCCCACGCCAATCCAGATTCCTCAGAGTGACGTTGGGAAATCCCAGCTTGATAATGCTGCCCTTAATGACACATCAGTGAAGCGGATGAATGGTCACCACAGAGATTGTCCCCTGCCTGGTCATGGAGCCTGTCCCGAGGGTCAGTGGCCTCCTGCACGGTGCAGGAGCTGGCTGTGCTTCCTCTGCTGGCTTGTTTCTTCAGCCTCTCTGAGGGGTCCTTTCACCCATATAAACATGGGTTTTGACAGACACCGGTCGCTCCTCCGTGGTTTTTCACAGGAATCGTGGAGGTGGACGGTGCTGGGATGGAAAGGAGTGCAGTTAGGAGGTGCTGGGCCTGCGCCTTCTCCTTCTCTTCCGAGGCTGTGCCTTCTCCTCCAGTGCGCACCTCTACTTGCCAGCAGTGCATCCCATCCCACCCGGCAGGTGAAGAAGGAGGTGCCGACGTTAGTGAGCTCACTTGTTCACTCACTGGGAGCGTGTCACGTGGGATTGGTGACAGGGCCAGGAGACAGTGGAAACCACCATGTGCCCCACAAGGAAGCGGGACTGAAGACAGCTCGCCCGGGAGCCTCCTACCTCATCCTCTATCCCCCCAAGACTTTCCCCACATGGTGGCCGCCCCCACTCTGGCCCTGGTGCCCCACTCCTGAGTGTTCACAAGTGTGGGCTCTCCCTTACAACCCTGCTCTCTCCCATGTGTCTTCAGAAATCATAAAAGTAAGCCACTTGCTCATGGCTTGGAGTTTTGAATTTTAAAATAAACTTATTCCTTACTTGGTTTGCATTAAAGGATAAAGGCCCTCCTTAGTGAGATCCTGTTTCAAAATTAAAAAAAAAAAACAAAAAAAACAACAATAAAATAGGGCTGAGGGTATCCCTCAGAGGTAGAATGCCCCTGGGTTCCATTTCCAGTACCACAATAAGAAAAAAAAAGAAAAAAGGAAGGTGAGAAAAAAACTTGAGAAAGCGTTGAGTTTTTCAACATTAGATCTGATGTTATCTGTAGGTTTTTTTTTTCTTTTTTACACATTCTTCTTTAGCACATTGAGGAAGTTCTTTTCTGTTCCTAGCTTGCTGATAATTTTTGTAATGAAAGAAGGTTGGATTTTATCACACGCCTTTTCCAAACCCATTGACATGATCATGTGATTTTTTTCAGCCTGTTAATGTAATGGGTTACATTGATTTTTCAAGTGTTAAACCAGTCTTGCACACCTGGAGTAAGTCCCACTGGGTCATGATATATCATTATTTTTGTACATTGTTGGATTTAACTTAATATTTGTTGAGGATTTTTACTCATGTAAAATATTAGCCTGTAACTTTCTTTCCTTCTGTACACTGGCATTTGGTTCTGTGAATCCGTCCTCATAGAAGGAGTTAATAACTATTCCCTCTGCTTCTAAGCTGTGGAAGAAATTGTAGGGAATTAGTCTATCTTTTTCTTAAATGTTTAGTAGAATTCATCAGTGAACTCATCTGGGTCTACAGCAGTCTATTTTAGAAGGTTATTAGTTATTGATTTAATTTTAAAAATTAGATATAAGCTTATTCAGATTGCTTATTTCTCCTTGTTGAACTTTTGCAAGTGCGTCCTTCCAGGAATTGGCTCATTTTAGCTAGATTATAAAATTTGTGAGCATAGAGTTGTTGATAGTATTTTTAAATTATTCTTTTAATAGCCATAGGATCTGTACTAATGTCTCCTCTTTCATTTCTGGTATATTAATTTTGTGTTCACTGTTTTTTTCCCCCTTAGTTAACTTGACTAGAAGTTTATCAACTTTATTAGTTGTTTCAAAGAATCTACACTTGGTTTCATTGATTTTCTCCACTGACTTTTTGTCTTTAATTTTATTGATTTCTGTTCTAGTTCTTACTTTGTCATGTCTGCTTATATTGAATTTAATTTTCTCTTATTTTTGTAATTTTCTAAGGTAGAAGCTTAGATCATTGACTTTAGATCTTTTTTCTTTCTTTGTATTTGCATTCAATACTATAAAGTTTCCTCTAAGCACTGCTTTTGCTTTATCCTACAAATTTTGATAAATATAGTTTTATTTTAACTTAGCTTCAAATATTTTACTATTTCTCCTGAGATTTCTTCTATGACTCATGGACTACTTACAAGTGTGTTATTTAATTTCCCCATATTTTGGTTTGTAATTATGTTATTGATTCCTAGTTAAATTCCATTGTGGTCTGAGGGTAGGCATTGTATGATTTGTATTCTTTTACATTTGTTGAGGAAGGTTTTATGGCCCAGGATGTGGTCTGTCTTGGTGAATATGCCATGTGAGCTTGAGAAGAATGTGCATTATGCTGTGGTTACATGAAGTAGTCTATAAATGCCAAATATATCTAGTTGATTGATGGTGTTATTGAGTTCAGCTAAGTACTCGCTGATTTTCTGCCTGCTAGATCTGCCCATTTCTGATAGAGGGGCACTGAGGTCTCTCGTGATGATAGTGGATTTATCTGTTTCCCCTTGCAGCTTTCTCAGTTTTTGCTCTACATAGTTTGAGGCTCTGCTGGGCACATACACATTAAGGACTGTTGTATCTTTCTGGAGAGTCAGCCTCTTTCTCACATTATGACTTTCTTTACCTCTGATGACTTTCCTTGCTTTGAAATCTGCTCTGTCAGAAGTTAGTGCAGCTGCCCCATATTGTTCTGATTAGTGCTAGCTCCATATGCATTTTTAATCCATTTAGTGTGTGTGTGTGTGTGTGTGTGTGGTGTGGTACTGGGGATTGAATCCAGGGGCATTCTACCTTCAAGCTTTCTTTTTATTTTTTGTTTTGAAAGAGGATCTCACTAAGTTGCTGAGGCTGATCTCAAACCTTGGGTACTCCTGTCTCAGCCTCCCAAGTATTGGGATTACAGGCATGTGCCACCACACCTGGTTTAGTCTATTTACTATAACTTATGTGTGCTTTTATATTTAATGTGGTCTCTTGTAGATAGCATACAGTTGGATTTTGCTTTTGGATCCATTCTATCATTTTCTATATTTTAATTAGTGCATTTAAATCATTGACATTAAAAGTGGCTATTGACATCATTGGTTTTATATCTACCATATTACTCTTTTCTATTTGTTGCCTTTTTCATTGTTCCTGTTTTTGTCTTCTACTTTTTTTCTGCCTTTTTGTGGTTTTAGTTGGGCATTTTACACAACTTTGTTTTCCCTCTTTTCTTAGTATATCAACTATACTTTTAAATTTTTAATTCTTTTTATGATTGCCCTGGAGTTTGCAATACACATTTCAAATAACACTGTGCTATCTTATGAGTAGTGCGAATATGTAATAACAAAATCCTAACTCCTCCCTCCTATTGAGAATTGGAAAATAAAAGATTTCATTTTATCTCCACTGAGGCTCCTTCAATGATTTTGCCTTCTTTATGTGGACCTGAGTTTCTAACTCATATTATTTTCTTTCTCCCTAAAGAATTTCTTTTAGCATTTCTTGCAAGGAAGGTCTATTGGCAGCAAATTCTCTCTCAATTTTTGTTTGCCTGCGGAAGTTTTGTTTCTCCTTAACTTTTGAAGGTAATTTTTTTCAGGATATAGAATTCTAGGTTGGTTTTTTTCTCTTGCAGTGCATTAAACACCTCCCTCCACTCTCTCCTTGCCTGCCTGGCTTTGGAGGGGATGCTGGGTGTAATTCTTATCTCTACTTCTCTGTAGGCCAGGTGCTGCTTTCCTCTGATTTCTTTCAAGACTTTCCTTTGTCTTTGGTTTTCTGTAGCTTGACAATGATAGGACCACATATAGTTTTGTTTGGCTTTTATCCTGCTGGGTGTTTTCTGAGTCTTCTTGACCTGTGGTTTGTTGACCGACATTAATTTAGGGGAGCTCTCAGTTTAACAGTCCACAATCTGTCTCTCCTCATTCTCTCCTCCCGCTCTCTCCCGCACTCCTCCCATCTTCTGTTCTGCTCCTTTGTCCTCTGTTCTCTCGGCTTGCAGGGCTGCCGGTGCTCGGAGATCTTCATCCAGCTGTGTCCGGTCACGGAAGGCATTCTTCACTCCTTGCTGAAGTGTTGTTCATCTCCAGTACTTCTCCCTGGTTCTCTCCTAGGAATCCTCTCTGCTTACATTGCACATCTGTTCTTGCAGTTTAATCATGGTTGCTTCAAATCCCAGTGCATATAATCCCACATCCTGGCCTTATCTTCAAACTGTGTTTTGCCTTTTGTTATGCTTATGATTTTTTTTGTGGGCCTGGGCATGATGCGTGGTTAAAGGAGGCCTCTCGTGGTGGGCGGTGAGTGTCTAAGTCCTATGGTCAGGTCCCCAGCTTTGGGGAGCCTGGGGCCTGGACTGCTGCCTTCTCGCACTTCTTAACCCCCACCCCTCCTGTAGGAGGGACAGGATGGCTCAGGTGGCAGGAGGCGGGAATTTCTCTCCCTCGCCTAGCTGGGCTCTGATGGCCCCAGCGGGCTGTGCTCTGGTGGGCCAGCTCCCGTGAGGGCGGGCTGGCAGTGTGCTGAGCAGAGCAGATGTTCTGGAGCTTCTCCAGGGGCATGGCAGCGTGGAGCCCTGTCCTGCAGCCGTAATGACGACACTTCAGGACGGGTGGGAGCAGGAGGCCTTGAATTCAAAGTGGGGCCTTCAGGGTCTCACAGGATGAGTCTCAGCTCAGTGCAAAGAAGCAAGTAAAAAAATATCTTCTAAGAGTTTTAGTAAGATCTGTTTTTATTTTATCAAACTAAACAAGACCTTTGTTTCCTGGATGTTGAGAGAAAAGAGAAAACATTGTAAAACTCAGGTGTTGTAGGTGAGCATTGTACGGGAAGTTGCTAAGTCGCGGAATGCCCTGGCAGGGCGTGACAAGCCGTGTTCATCTTCCTCAGACTTGAGCAGGACTCGCTGCCTGACCTGGCTCCCTCTGCCTGGATTCCAGGGTGCCTCCTGAGGGTTCCCTTCCTCGTCTCCATCCACTCACACCCTGCACACGTTTCTCCCCAGGAGGGGCTCAGGCTGCTGCACTTGGCGTCTGCGCTCAGTGTCTTGGAGCCCAGGCCCCCTTCCTTGGCAGCCCTTGCTCAGCTAGTTGGGCGGACTGACAGCAGGACACACCTGGCGGTAGCCTAGAGCCTTTCCTCCCCCTCTGCTGCATCTGCTGTCCCCGTCACCGCCTGTGCTGCCTCGGAGCGGTTTCTTTTTCAGTCTTCATCCTTCTCCTCCTCTCTGCTTCTGAAGCCCCTCATGCCATGGTCTCCAAAGTAGGCTGTGGGGCTCTTCATTACTCAAGGGGCAAATGCTGGGACCTGGCCCCTGTTTACATGAAGCAGGTGACAGAAAAAGGCCTGCCCCGTTGAAGATGCCCGTCGGGCTGGTGCTCCCCAAGCCCAGGAGGAGCTCCTGGCTCAGGGGGCTTTGTGGGTGTGCTCCTGGGTACCACAACTTCTGGCACGTTGTCATGTAATCTGATTCCCATAAATTCCCTGCTAAGTGGCTCCACCTGTTACCTAGTTTTGACTCAATTAACTCACCTGAGGTTTTGCTTTCTGTGGTTTGTTACCTAGGATCAGCCATAATCTGAAAATATTAACCAGAAAACTTCAGAAATAAACACCCTGTGAGTTGTGACTGGCATGTGGTTCTGGGCTTGTGACAGGATCGTGCTGTCCTGCTGGGTCTCACCCAGCGGCCAGCCGTCCCTCTGTCCTGTGCTTCCTGCCGTGTCTCAGCAGCCCTCGGGTTCTCGGGGCACCGTCAGTCCTGGGGTCCCAGTGCCACGTGCTGGTGACCCTCATCTGTCTTCTCCCAAGGCGGGAGCTGTGCGGCTGGCGCCTGGGAGGTTTGGATGCGAGGGTGTAACGCACTTCCTCTGAGGGAAAGGGTGGAAGCTTGCCACTACAGGAAAGAGAAAAAAGTTATGCTGACACTGCTAAAATTCGATGGCAAGAACGAACTTTCTATCCTTGAAATTTAGAAGTAAAAGGAAATTTGTGCCAGTGCTGCCATCACACCCCATACTGCAAAAGTTAGGGCCAGTTGCATAGTTAAGATGGAAACGACATGAAATTCCAGGGCTGGGTGCTGTCTGCGGCTTCAGGCACCTACCGGAGGTCTTGGAACATGTTCCCTGCAGAGAAGGGGCTCCTGTACATCATGTCCAAGGAGTCCTGGCAAGAAACTGCTCTTTAAAGATAACATTAGCACGGAAAGCTCAGGCTGGAAACCAGACCGTGTGGAGCCAGCACTGGGGCTGCCGGTATTTATGTATTTATAGTCCATGCAAGGAAACTACATGTTAACTTCTTGGTGTAAAATTATCTTCAGAAAATATTGCGCAGGCAGTTTTGTTGGCATACAAAGTGAAAGAAGTATGTTTAAACTTCAGAGTTTCTATCTGTTCATTTTTTGGTAGTTTAGCTCTTATTTACTAACTAAACTCTGTAGCTGGGAGTGGGATTGTGGCAATACACAGCAAGGCAGGGTGTGGAGGGCGGTGTGAGGCTCACACCTCGGCCTGGGGCTGCTCTGCCCACGCGCGGCATGCTCAGGTAAAACCAGGCTGCCGAGGATGCCACGCTTGGCAGGGGCTGACTGGCCGCTTTCCCAAGTGTGGACTCGCAGTGGTTCCCGGCGAGGTGTGCTTGAGTCCTCTGTTTGGGCTGGCATTTGTGAGACGTGGGCTGTTTCAGGTTGGGCCTGGTGAGGAGGTCCCAGCCCAGAAAGGTAGCTTTCCTCAGTTCATGTCTTGGAGAGCAAAGGAACTCGGCTCAGGAGACAGGATCATTGTGCAGCGTTTAATATAAGGAGACAGGAAAAGGTAGCAAAGCTCCCTCAAGGTGCAGGGGTTCCAGAAAGGGCTGTGCTGAGATATTTCCATTGCTCCTTAACTTGGCTAGGTTTCTGCGGACAGAAAGGGGGCACTAGGGGACATGGTGTTTCACTATTCCTTTTTGTTTCTTTCATTCTTTCTTTCTGTATTGGGTATTAAACCCAAGGACATGCCACCTCCAAGCAACTCTGAGCTACATCCCCACCCCCTTTTTACCTTGAAACAGGGACTCCTAAGTTACTGAGACTGGCCTCAAACCTGTGATCCGCCTGTTTTAGCATCCCAAGTACTGGGATAATAGGCATGTACTACCACACCCAGCTACTATCCCTTTTTTCTTTAAGGATGATATAATTATTCGTTTGGTTTGATTTTTATTGTACTTTAAATTTTTGATGCCATTTAAAACTTAGATAAAATTTACAAAATAACACAAAAAAGTACTACATATGTTTTAGCCAGGCAAAGAATTATTTTATTTGCATCTGTCCTGATTTTTATTGCTTTGTTGTTTATTCATATTCCTTATTTCTCACTCTTTCCACACGTAGCTATATAGTACCTGGCATGTGGCTAGTTTGAACTGAGATGCAACACACCCAAAAAACATGTCAGGTTTTGAAGACTTAGTACTAAAGCTATGAGTTTTGTCATTAATGATTTTAATAAGAATTGGGCATTTAAATAATAATAGTTTTGTATACTGAGTCAAACATCAAAGTAAAATCCTTTCCTTTTTTTATTGTTTTAAAAACATTTCTTGGAGCATATTAACTTTCAGAACATATGCCTACGTGCACATGACAGTATTTGAACAGCGTCACTCCTCAGTGGAGTGTCAGGTCCAGACTGCCGGTGGTGGAGGACACCAGGCTGATTTCCAGAGACTCCAGCCAGAGAAGACAGAAATCTTCCAGATATAAGGAAAGCATTTCGTTTATTCACTGATAAGAACTGAAAAGAAAATCAATTTAAGAAGACAAATTTCTGGTTCCAAAGTGAAAAGCTTGGCCTGGCTGCAAGCAGGCGGTGAGGTGAGCGCGGGGCCAGGGCCGAGCTCCTGCTGCTGCCGCTCCTGGGCGCACCTCCGACCTTTACGCGACACAGCCACCTGAGTGCTGGCTACAGGATTCGAACTGCTTTGCACCATCCATAGGAAAGGACAGAAAATTTGGTTGCAGTTACAGAAACCCACATAAATGTTAACAGTTGTGACCATCTAAGATGTGGTGAGAGACGGGAGGAGCGTGAGCAGGAAGGTCGGGTGTGTGCGGGCGGCAGTGCTGACGTCCCCACCTCGCCGGGTGTCCCTGTCCTGTTGACTTAGCACAGGTGCTGTGCGGGCGGCAGTGCGAGCACCCCCACCTCGCCAGGTGTCCGTGTCCTGCTGACTCTTAGTGCTGCAGACAGAGGCCAGATGGAAACCCACTCACCGAGCTCGGCCGCAGCCCTCCACCTCTCCGCTCCTTCAGTGCTCGCGATGAGCCACAGCGCTTCTGCGATACAATCCCACAGAAAGCACGAATGCAGGCTCCTGAAGTGATGTGTGACTTCTAGCATTCGGGCTACCCAGCCGCCCTCCTCTGCCTGTGTAGGAAGCACACCTCAGCATAAGAAAGGCATTATCTGGGGGCAAATACACACCCTCTTCAGTTTACTAAGATGATTTGATGTTGGGACTATCAGCACTAGTAAATATCTTAGGACACAGTTCACGGCCGGCAGAATACACGTGGCCATTTCACGAGGGAGGAAGTCCTGGCGGGAGCACCGAGCGCCTGGAGCCCTGCAAAGAGGCAGGAAAAGGGCTGTTTCTAAGGGAGGGGTCTGCCTCCGGCCTGAGGACTGGTGTGACGGAGTAGTGTGGGCGCTGCATTGGCAGGGTCCTGAGGGGGAGCTGTGGTGCTGCGAGCACGAGGCCCTGCTGGGCAGGTCCAGAATCCAGGGTCCCTAGAAACCTGCAAGCCGCACGACTGCTTGGGCATAAAATCAAGATGTGCTGTGATGTCTTCCTCTTGTATGAACTAGAGCGTGCACTTTGCTTACCCAGAGACTGTAGAGGGAAGGGAGGACCCACCCCGGATGTGTCCTTGACAAGGTGGGCAAAGCTGGACCCCGGGAAGAGCTGGTTTGTATCTGGACTCTCTGGTCAAGGCTATCGGTCACACTGCTGAATCCCCAGAGTTTAGCATGTGGCTTGCCATAAAGAAAATTCAATATATATATATAATTTGTCATGTGAATGGGCATATCATTGATTTATGGGAGGATTAACAGAACTGTGTTTCTATAGCAGTTTTCTTAATTTTTAAGCAATCCACATCAGAAGCCCAGTTTCAACTAGTTGGATACTTTAACTGACGGCCCAGATTTATCATGGCAGTAGTTAGAATCAAGGCTTATAAAAATAAGAGGAGTAGCTTGGAAATGCGTCCCTCAAATATTGAATGACTGTGTTTTCCAGCGGTTATGTGAAAGTGGAGGTTTGGACTCCGGTGGCCTCGCCTGGGTGAGGACTTGGGTGTCCTTAGGTGCTGATATTGTGCAGGCCACAGGGTGACGTGGCTCTGGAGTAAGACTGACTGTTCTTAAGAGCTTCTCCTTAGGGGATCTTAAAAGAAGAAGGTTCTCAAGTTGGATGCCATGGCAGGTTTTTCTCGTATGTGAGTAATTAGTCCAGAACTTTGTTTTTACTCCCTCGAGCCTGTTTTTGTTGTTGGCATGGGAGGATAACTTCATATTTTCCAGAGATGAAATCTTAAGGCATGCTGGAAACTCGTGCGTCTGCTTCTGTAAAGTGATCCATCAGTCTTGTGTGGATTTATTGGTTTTACTTCCTGGAAACTAAGGAATGTGGGAAAGGTACTGGGCTGAATGAAGGCGTAGTCTGGAGTGTGGATTAGCATCTGCATTTCCCTGTGGCTCTTACCCAGGCAATTGCTTTTCCTGGTCATTAACAGTTCACACATCTGTGCTGAGCTCTGCCTGCTCTAGGCTTCCTCTCCAACCCACGGCTTTGCAGGACACGTGCCCCACGCTGGGCAAGCCCGGGAGTGGTGGTTCTGGGCCCGGCAGGCGGCACATGTGTGCCGTAGTTTAAAACCATGCCACCGCTGGCTTTCCCTGCACTGCACACATCTGTTCCCAGTGAGGCCTCGTCTCCCAGGGTAAGGTGAACTCCTGGAAAATCTTTTATTGCCTTTTAATTTTGCCTTTGGATTCCCATGATTTATGGTAGGTTACAAAAGAAAGAAAAAGAATTTCTCATAAGTGAGTCTATTTTTCCTCTATTGCTGAATTTAAGAATTTGAAATATTTCTTGGTATTCTTCTATGACTCCAATACCTTTTAATTGTCAGGCCTAAGAAATGTAGGAATAAATCTGACTTCTAAGGGAACGGATGACAAGGGCGTGGATGGTGAGCAGGACCTGCTGACCATGGCTCGCAGGGACTTCGGGTGCCCTTGGGTCTGAGGGTTTCCATCCGCAGTTCCTGGAGTCCTCCATTGCCGAGGGACAGAGGAGCTCACTGTCCCTCCAGTCAGTAGCAAGCAGGGAGGGCATGTCGCCCCTCCAAGGCGTTTGGTTCCCTCTGGTGCCCCAGGACAGCAAGAGTCCGGTTGAGATGTATGGACTTGTTCATCCCTGGGCAGGCATGACAGAGGCCTCCCGAAGCCTAGATTGGCATGGCGCCTGCCAGTACAATGTGCAGTCTCCTCTGTGAGTGACGAGCTGTTTATTTTCTAGATAAACCAATTTTTAAAACCTGCACACCACTCTTGGGTCCACACTGAAGCCTTGTAGGGATTCTTGTTTTTGTTGCAAGCTATGAAAAAGACCAGCTTTTACCATCCATCTTGCCAGATACACCCATATCACATCAAAATTAAAAAATATACACAAAATGAAGTTTTATCTGACTAAAGTAAACACAATTTCAAACCACCTCTGTGGGGTTCCTGCCTGAGGCCTCTGGTCAGCAAGCGGTAGGGTAGTCCTGCTGCAGCTGCACTCCGGCTTCAGTTCGGCCAGGCGCTGGGGCTATAGGTGAAGTCCCCTCCGCTTGCTTCCACAGTAAGCTGCAGCTGCAGAGGCTTCCGGTTCTGGTTCTGCCCCTGCCTGGGGCCCACTCTTGGTGCTCTTGAGGCCCAGTCTTGGTGCTCTTGGGGCTCACTCTGGTGCTCTTGGGGCCCACTCTTGGTGCTCTTGGCCTCTGTCAAGGTCTCAACTTGTGCTCACTCTGGCATTCAGAGCATCAGAAAATGTAAACTTTAAAGAGGTAAAAACATTTAGAAATAAAGCTCCAAACAGTTAAAAATGTTTCACTTTTACTAGGTGTGCAATTAATAAGTATCCGATTTATTATGTCCAAGCTTTAAGTAAGGCTGGAATGTTTTCTTAAGACATTAGAGAAATCTTATTATATATTTTTGTAGAAAAGAAAAAAAAGTACACTCCACATTCCAGGTCTGTCTGCTTGCCAGGGTAAAGAGTGGTCTTCCACAGCACTCAGCTGCATCTGGACATGGAGACGCACAGCCACAGGGGACATGCCGGCCCACTGAGGCGGAATGTTCTGCCGCACACTGCTACCCGACCGGCGGAGAAAAGCACACGACAACAGGTTCCTTCTACATGAAGCTTTACTCAGGATTGCTCTTGTTAACAGGTCTTCAGATAAATTGGACCGCCCCGTCCCCCAAGAACCTGCCGCTTATATTTCTGTCATTGGCCAATCAGGATCAGGCACATATCTGTACTCTAATTGGTCAGGAAACTAAGCCTGCTCACCAGCTAGCATTGCTATCCAGCAACAACGCCATATTAGGAGTTGTTTACTGCACGTAGGTACTTCCTCCAGGTGCCATCTTTCCGGTGCAACTGCTTCTGCCGCTCCCAACAACGTTCTCGGTGACATGTGGCCTGTTGTAATTCCACGTCAACTCCTGTGATTGCAGAGCGACTCTAGACTATGCCTTGGAGCGCGGAAGAGGCATAGAGCAGGCGCTTGGTGCTCCTGGAGAAGAGCACGTCTGACGAGTTAAATTCTATTCTCTCATCCATGGAGTTGGGATGCGGCCACCTTTTGTTTCAAAACGAGGTGTAGGGAAAGAATTCCAGGAGAAAAAAATGAGGGTCAAGTGTCATTCTTAATTCCAGAAAAATTCATTGCTTCCTAACTCTACCACAAAAAAACAACCCGATGACACCGGAAGCAAGAAGCGCCACGTTGGGCACTAACGCAGTCCACTCCTCCAACACACGTCTATCGAGCACCGTGAAAAACGGGAGTGAGCAAGGCTGGGGCGTCCCTGCTTCAAGGAACTTAATCTAGTGAAGAATGCAGACAACACACGTGTCAACAAATCACGACAGGCTTGGTGCTGGGGCAGAAACAGTGGAGTTTGATGCGGAATGCTTGCTGGGGCTGTGGAATCTGAGCGCATACAGAAAGACGTTGCTGCTCTCAGACATGAAGGGCGTGGGTGTGTAACTCTCTATCTTGCAGTTTACACCTGTGACTCAGGGCAGGTTTAGAATCCAGCCTTTTAGTAATTATGCATTACTTTTATTGAATTTCCACCAGAGAGGTTGACCGTCGTGCAAGGAAGGAAGGGGAAGCGTTGCTTTAGAACCCTGACCTCCTGTCCAAGAACAGGGTCCTGGGAGACCTGCAGCAAAAGCCAGCAGTGGAGGACACAGTGAAATTACAGAATCAGCGCCCCAGGCCTTGCCTGCGATCCCACCCCTCCTAAGACCCCCGCTATCGTGTATGATGGGGGGCAGGCAGCCTGGGAGGTGCTCATGTGTGCCACTCCTGGAGAGCGGGGCAGCATCTGTGGATTGTGAACCACGGCACGTCAAACCTGTGAGAGCAAGGGCAAGAGAAAAGACAGCTCCCTAAATCAGTGTCGGGGGTGCGGGGGGGGGGGGGAGGGACCCTCAGTGACAGGCGTCTGCTTGTCCAGTGACGTCTTTGCAACTGTTTGTATTTGCAGCTTCTGAGCCAGGGCCATGGAAGATGGTTCCTATTATATTTAATGGTTGTTGATCTAATATCTGGCTAGTGGAAGATATTTGTTCCTGATGGTCTGGCAAGCTTTCTGCTCTGCAAACACTCACGGCCGTGGCCTCCAGCCCTGAGCACACTGTGGTCACACTGCAGGAATGTGGCAGTTGGACTGTAATTTTAGTTCTGCTCGATTTCTTTGCAAATGATTTATAAACCCAACTTGAAAAAATTTATCTTAAAATAAGTTGCAGCATTTTAGTTATGCTCAACACATAGGGTTCCTATTACACATCTAATACTAGTATTGCAGAGCGATAACAAAGTTTGTGAATTATGAAAACATGGCAGCTTGTTTCTGTATCCATGGATAAACAGTATTAAAGTGGACAGCTACAGCATAGCAAGGGGAAAGATACAACGGTGAAGCCTTCCACAGAGAACCCACGGTGTAGAGGCTTGTGCAAAGGGATGTGTGTGCTCCTGGTGTCTAATACATTCTCTAAGTGGTTGGTCCATGTGCTCGAACTGCAGCTGAGTTAAAAGTGGGTCATAGCTTGGGTTGAATGAGCACAGTTTGGCCATGATTAAAAAAAAATAAAAACTCTATCCTTAGGAGAATCTGTGCGCAATACCTAGTCACTTTATGGAGATGTAAGATGCATATACAGAAAAATAATTTGACTCATTTTTAACTTCAGAGATATCAAAGTGTCTTTACTGTGTGTGTGTGTGTGTGTGTGTGTGTGTGTGTGTGTGTGTGGTACTGGGAATTGAACCCAGGGGCATTCTACCTCTGAACTATACCCCCAGCCCTATTTTATTTTTATTTTGAAACAGGGTCTTGCTAGGTTGCTGAGGGTCTCACTACTTCCTGAGGCCTTGAACATGTATTATTTCGGAAAAGAAAAAACATAAATATACAAAAATAAAGCAAATAAACAAAAGGAAAAAACACAGCGGTTCTGAGCCCTGGACTGCCCCACCCGCAGAGGTAGCCACTGTGCACATGGGAACGTGGAGGCTTCCCTGAGTCTGTGCGGGCATTCAGACCCATACAAGACTGTATTGCAAAGACTGTGTAGTAGCCTGATTTCTTTCTAATTAGTTCTGATAGTTGCACATCATCCTCTTGTGGGTGTACCACAGTCCACTTAATTCATCTCCTGCTCTACATTAAGATAGTTTTTTTTCCTGATATATGTGAAATGCTATGATGAGCACCCTTTTAAACACATTCTTAATATCTGTGTGATTATTTATCTATCCCACAATGATTTTTATAAGTGCAGTTTCTGAGGCAGTATATTCACTTCCTAGCTTTTGATAAATATTGCCAAGTTTTCTCCAAAATAATTGGGCCCGCTTATACATTTTCTAATAAGAATGTGAGGAAATTGTCTACATCAAATGATAACAATTATCATTTTAAGAATATGTGTTAATACAGGTCACAGGCATTTTCCCCAAATTATAAGGCCTTGGAAGGGGAAGAAACTCAGGCTTTGAATTCTCATCTTGGGAGGGGGCAGCCCCCCACGGAGCAGCGGGGCCTGCCAGCTGGCCGGCCTTTCATTCCAGTTTTGAGCATTGTTTTCTTCACTATTTAAATTAACTTTTTTATTGAAATGCGATTTCCCCCTTCAGCTATCATTGCCTTTAAGTATGTTCATTTTTCTATTGATGTGGTAATTTTTAAAAAATCTAAGGTCAATTTTTTATCATCAGAATCATGAGAACTTTAAGGTATCACATCCACAGATAGTTTCCTAATTTTACATTTCATGATTACATGATTTATACCTCTATATTTTAAATTTAACTTACAGTGTCATCCCATGGATTGGTATTTGTACGTGTGGTGTGAGGTCAGGCTGTCACCCATTTGTTTTTCTCCTAAGGGATCAGTTAGGCGCCCCAGGTGGGAATCTTGTCTCACCTGTACTCTGAAATGCCAAATCCTTTATATGACAAATTTCAGAAAATGGTGAGTCTGTGTCTAAACACAGCTTTTCATCACAACACAGCCCACCACTTTTGATTATGTAGCTTTATAGCATCCCTCCTCAAAGTCCTCTTAAACAATGCTTTACTTAGCCATTCTCTTATAACTGTATTATGTAAAATCTCACATATCTAAAAGCAGGGAAAATCTTTCAGGAATGCAACACTCCAGTTTATAGCTTGAACAGTTACTGACCCCCCGCCTGCTCTGTTGTACCTGCTTCAGTCTCTTGCTCCAAATAGTTCGAGGCAAACCCCAGATGTCATTTCATGTGCCAATACTTCACTTTGCATATTTGATATTGTAGTGAAATTGTCTTAAATTCACAGCTTTAACTGTGGTTTAGTTGGTTTGAGCATAATCACTTGTGCAAACATCACCACTAATTACACATTTTCATCACCCCAAAAAGAAACTATACCAGTTGGTCCCAACCTCCGACCTACTGCTCTTCCAACAACCTTTAGTATGTTATGGGCTAAGCTGAGGCCTCAGCCTTAGCAAAGTAACGCCACTTTGCTACTGTAGGTGACCCAGCTGGTCACGCGTAACTGCTTGTTTGGCTTCTGTAATTTCTGCCTGACTCGCACCTGCAGGAACAGCCCGTTAAGAACTTTCCATCCTTGTCACAACTGGGATGTCTATAATAGAAGGATCCATCTTTGTCACAGCCAGGATACGTGTGTAATAGAAGGGGTCGACGTGGTTTGTTGAGCTTCCTCACAATACTGTTTTGTGCCTTCTGAACGTCAGGCTTGGCTACCACCGCTGCTGTGCCACCCTGCTGTAAGAATCTGAGCTTTTTACCCTGAGCTTGTGGTTTTGCTGTATAAGAAGAGCCCTAAAAAACATCTCTGGACTACACTCAGGACTAAACACCCTGCAGTGTAATCCCGGCCGGTTAATAAAGACTTTCTGTTCAGCTTAAACTAAGTCTGAGTGGTCTTCTCTGGTGTTGCAGAGCGACTGCTGGTTATATATGTTATATATATATATATGTGGTTATATATAAGTCTGAGTTGTCTTCTCTGGTGTTATAGAGTGACTGCTCTGCAACAATATACTGTCTGTTTCTGACAATTTTCCCACTCTGAATATTTCACGTAAGTGGAATTTTATAACACGTGGCCCTTTGTATCTGACTTCTTTCACCTGGCCTGGTGTTTTCAAGTTTTATCTGAGTTGTGGGGAGTATCAACACTTTATGGTAATGGCTGAAAAATGTTCCTTAGTGTGGATATACTAAAATTCTTTACCCATTTGTCTGTTGTCAAATTTGAGTTGTTTCTACCTGTTGGTGACAGAGAGTCATTCATAAGATTTATGTATGAGTGTTGTGTACTCAAGTCTTTTTAGTTCTTTTGTGCATATATGTAGGAGTGACATTGTGTGTGTGTGTGTGTGTGTGTGTGTGTATGTTGTCACACAGTAGTTCTGTGTTTAGCTGTTTGTTTTTGGTACTGGAGATAGAACCCAGGGGCCATCTCTCTCCAAGCTACACCCCAGCCTTTTTATTTAATTTGATTTTTTATTTGGAAACAGGGTCTGGTGAGGGCCTCATTAAGTTGATGAGGCTGTCTCTGAACCTGCGATCCTCTTGTCTCAGCCTCCCAAGTACTGGGATTACAGGCGTGTGCCACCATGCCCTGCTTGTTTAGCTTTTTTAAGAACCACCACACATTTATGCTGTCGCTATATTGTTCTCCATTCCCATACCCGATGTGTAAAGGTCCCAATTGCTCAACATCTTTGTCAACACTTGTTATTTTCCACTTAAATATATAGGTGTTCTGATTGGTGCAAAGTGGTATCCTGAGGCTTGACGGGCATTTCTCTAGAGATTAATTAGATTGTCTTTTCATGTGCTTGCCAATCTTTGTATATTTACTTCTTGAAGAAATGTCGATTCAAATCCTTTGCCCATGTCGAACTGGGGTTATTTGACATGTATCATGGAGATTTCAACACATAAGACTAATTTTGGTGAAGTCTAATTGTTTTCTTTGGGCACTTGTTTTAAGTGCCAACACCAAGGTCATGGAGATTTACTCTTGTGATTTCCTCTAAGAGTTTTACAGCTTTAGCTAGTGCTTAAATTTACATCTTTATCCATTTTGAGTTAGTTTTTGCATATAGTGTGAGATATGGGTTGAAACCCTCCCATGTTTTTTCTTTTACATTTGCATCTGCCCCCATACCAAGAGTTGAGAGGAAAATTCTTTTCCCCATGGTGGCCATGGCACTTTTGTCAAAAATCAGTTGGCCATAGACAATGGTATATTTCTGGACTGTGTTCTGTTCCATTCATTGGCATGTATATCGTTATTATTATTGTTATTGTTAGTAGTAGTAGTAGCAGCACTGGGGATTGAACCTAGAGGCATTCTATCTCTAAGCTACATACCCCCACCTCTTTTTATTTTTTAATTTTATTTTGAAACAAAGTCTCACTGAGTTTCTGAGGCTGCCCTCAAACTTGCAATCCTGCAATCTCAGCTTCCCAAGTACTGAGATTATACTACTACACCCAGCTGCATGTATATTTTTATGCCAGGAACATACAGTCTTGGTTACTGTAGCTTTGTAGAAATTGTTGAAGTTGAGATTTGGTAGTCTTCCAATTTAATTATTGTTTTTCAAGGTTATTTGTAAATTTGTTGTGGTCCCTTGTATTTCCATATGAGTTTTAGGATCAGATTGCCTTTTACATATAAGAGGAAGTTGGAATTTTGGCAGGATTGTATTGGGTCAGTAATTCATTTTGAGAACACTGCCTCAGTATTGGAAACTACAATAATATTGTCTCCATTTCATGTTATGGATGTCTTTTTATTTACCTAGATATTATTTAGTTTCCTCCAGCAATTGAAAAGGCCATATACATATTTTGTTAAATTTATTGATGAATATTTTATTCTTTTTGATACTATCGAAAGTGGATTTTTTCATAAACCTGTTTTGTCTTAAATTCTTAACTTACACATAAAGCATAAATATCATACCTATTTATGGGGTACCATGTAATGTTTTGATGCTTGTACACATTATATATTAAGTCAGCTTAAACATATCTATTTCTTCAAACTTTTATGATTTATGGTGAAAACATTCACAATCTTTTCTTCTAACTTTTGAAATAGTCACCGGACTGTGCAGTAGCCCTTCAGGACTTCTTATTCCTGTCTTACGGTGACTCAGTGCCTGTTGATCCTCCTCTCCTCCCTCCTCTCTCTTTTCCTTTCTCCTTCCTCCCCTCCCACTCACCCAGCCCTGGTAACCATCACTCTACTCTCAACTTGCGTGAGGTCAACTTCTCTAGAGGTCACATGTGAGTGAGGTAGGGTGGTAGGGTGGTACTTGTCTTTCTGTGTCTGACTTGATTAACATAAGTGTCTCCAGCTCCATCCTTGTTGTCCCAACCAATGGGATTTCACTCCTTTTTATGGGTGAAGAGTATTCCATGGTGTATGCGTACCACATCCTCTTATCCACTCACTAGTTGATGGACGCTTGGTCATTTGCATTTCTTGGCTCTTGTAGCTGGTGCTGCAGTAAACATGGTAGTGCAGAGGTCTCTTCCACATGACAATCTCATTTCCTTTGTGTATGTACCCAGGAGTGGGACTGCTGGATCCTATGATGGTTCTATTTTTAATTTTTTGAGGATCTGTCATGCTGTTTTCCATAATGGCTGTGCTTATTTACGTTCACCTGCGGTGTGCAAGGATTCCCTTTTCTTACATCCTGGCCAGCACTTGCTACTGTTTTATTCTTGATGATCGCCTTTCTTACTGCAGCGAGTTGATAGCGCTTGTGATTCTGACTTGCATTTCCCTGATGACTGGTGGTGGTGCGCATTTTTCACATATCTGTTGGTTGTTCATAGGTCTTCTTTTGAGAAATGTTTTAGATCTATTGTTCTTTTTTTCATTGGGTTGTTTATTTATTTATTCTTGCTATTGAGCTATTTGAGTTCCTTCTGGATACTAGTCCTTTGTCAGATATAGTTTGTAAACATATGTACATATATATACATATACATATATACATATATATATATATATTTCACCATTCTAGAGATAATCTTTTCACTCTGTTGATTATTTCCTTTACTGCAGAAGCTTTTCAGTTTGATATAATCCCATCTGCCTATTTTTGGTTTTGTTTCTTTTGTTTTTAGTGTCCTGCCCAAAAAAGTCTTTCTCATTCCAATATGCTGAAATGTCTCCCCTGCGTTTTCTTATACTAGTTCCATAGTTTTAGGTCTTACATTTAAGTCTTTAACCCATTTGTGTTAATTCTTGAACCTCTTGAGATAATAGGGGTCTAACTTCATTTTGCTGCACGTGGATATTTGTTTTCCCAGCACCATTTATTGAAAAGACTTCTTCTCCACTCTGCATTCTTAGCACCTTGCAAGAGCTGGTGAGCGGTAGATGTGTGGACTTATTTCTGGGTCTTCCCTTGCATTCTTCCAGTCCATGTGTCTGTCTTCACGAGGCTACTTTGATTACTACAGCTTTGGAATGTTTTTTTGAAATCTTGTAGTTAATATTTCCTTTCTGCTTTGTTCTTTGTGTTCGATTGCTCTGACTATTGTTTTTTACTTTTTGGTTCCATACACATTTTAGGATTATTTTTTTCTAGTTTTGCAAAGAATGTCATTGGTTTGTTGATGGGCATTGCATTGAATCTACAGATTGTTTGGGGCAGTATGAACATTTCAACAATATTGATCTTCCAATCCATGAACACAGGATGTCTGTGTGTGTGTGTGTGTGTGTGTGTGTGTGTGTGTGTCTTCTTCAGTTTTTAATCAATCTTTTGTAGGTTTTATGATAGAAGTCTTTTTCATCTTTGCTTAAATTTATTTTTAAGTATTTTATTATATATTTTATAACTGTTGTTAATAGAGTTGCTTTCTTTATTTCTATTTCAAGTATATGTCTATTGGTATATAGCAACACTACTCATTTTGTATGTTGATTTTATATCTTGTACTTTGCTGAATTTATTAGTTCTAATCATTTTTTGGTAGAGTGTTTGGAGGGTTCTTTGCAATTTAATTTCAGAATGTTCACTAATATCATACAGAAATAAAATTAATTTTTGTATAGTAAAATTATCTTGTGACCTGGCTAAACTTGCTTATTAGCTATGATAGTTCCTTTAATGTATTCTTACAGCATTATATGTCTATGATCCTGTCATATGAAACTAGTTTCACTTCTTTCCATTCCATTCCAAATGATTTTTATTTCTCTTGTTTAATCTCCCTGGTTGTAACCTCTAGTGCAGTGTTGTGTGAAGGTCATGAGAACAGACACTTTGCCATGTTCCTGATTTTAGGGGAAGTGTTAATGGCAACATTAAATGCAATGTTAGCTGTGGGCTTTTCGTGAATGGCTTTGCCAGGTGTAGGAAAGGCCTCCTTGAATGGCTTTGCCAGGTGTAGGAAAGCCCTCCTTTTTAGTCTGTTCAGTGTTGATTATCAGGCAAAGGTGTTCTGTTTTGTCAGGAGTTTTCTCTGCATGGATTGAGATGGTCCTGTGGTTTTGTGCTTTGTTCTGTTGTATCATGTGGAATGATTTTTTCATGTTCTGCTCTGCTGGAAGGTGAGCTCCTGGAAACTGAGTTACACTTTGAGGAGCCCAGCCTTGCTGTACCACCTTGTGGGGGAGGCCGTGCCTGCCCATCAGCAGCTCCAGCCCCAGTGGGTGACGGTTGTCATCAGTCCACTGTAGAAAGGAATCCCCACTGAACTGCAGTGCCTGACCCTTAAATCACAGAATGTAGGAAATAGCTATGATTATTTTAAACCACTAAGTTTTGGGGTTGCTTGTAGTACAACAGTAAGTAATGGGAATGTCTTTTTGCATTCTTCATTTGATCAAGGCATGCTTAGGACCGGTTGTGATTCCGCTCATGGTGGGCATCACTGTTTGTGTTAGCTTCGTCTTCAGCATTATCTCTTCATAGGTTTTCTTTTTACATGAAAAGACCTCACTAGGTCCACCAGCAAGATACAATTTTTCCATGCTTTTTCTAGAAACGTCAAGCATGATCCATTAATATAAAATCAAAGGTGATTTGAGTCATTATCTCTAATGTCTAAAAGGACAAGGCAGGAGGATGGCATTCTGGTACTGAGCAGTCATGTCTGCATCCTGTGAAACACCCTCACCCTTGAGTCTTATCACTGCATCTCGCCACTGAAGTCTGGTGTGTGGGTCAGAAAGCAAGTGGGACTGAAGAGTCTCTTCCTAGCTTGCTTCCATTAAAAACTCCCCTGCTTTGCTAATCGTAGTCTCCTCTAGAACAAAGCGGCTAAGTGGACTCATTTGTAATTTGAAATGTCCTTTGGGTTCTATGATTGTAGTTTTATTTTGTAGGCTTCAGTTTTAAGATTTTAATTCAGTTTTCTGGTAATCTCTCAGATGTCAAATTGAGAGTAGGTTTAGAAATGTCTGACTTTTTTGCTTTATACCTTTCCTGCACAAGGATTATCTGAACAATTAACTTTTGAACTAGAACACAAAGTGCCACCTTGGGCTGCCTGACCCTTATGTGGCGACTCCTTTGAATTGTTAGTTTTAGCAAAATATTGTAATTTGTTTATAGAAAAAGCTTCCTGGTCCTTCACTTTTTTTTTTTTTTTTTTTTTTTTTTTAGCTACGGTTGAAAATTGGGTGTGAACTGCAAATGACAAAAACTTGATATTCAGTATTTTTCTTCCCTCAAGGGAAAATAAGTAGCGGGAGGGGCAGGAGATTTAGTGCTGGATTATTTCACAATTCTTAGACTGAGCAGCAGAATGACTTGCTTTGTTAGCTGTGTCTGACAGCAGAAATGGCAGGCTGAGCGTCTTCTCAGAACTCACCACTGAACCTTGAGAAACAAACACTGGAGACAGCACCGTGGCCCTACTCCCCTGGTCAACTCAGCTTTAGCAAAGTGAGGGCGTGGAGTTCCCTGAGGGCTGTCATGGGCAGAACGGGCAGACGACCCGCTCCAGAGGCACTGACAGGGTCCTCCAGCGCCATGCTCGGCCCCGCTCAACACCGCCAACAGGGATCAAGCTTCCAACACGGGAGCCTGAAGGGGACTAAGCAGTCCCAGACCAGCACGAATGATACTTGTTATCTTGTGAATTGCAGCATGAAGTCATGTCAGATGGTGACAAATATAGTCACTAGGTAAGGACATAAGTAGGGTTTGGGGACTGAGAATACTTTGAGCAAGAGTTGGCAAACTGCTTCTGGCAGAGGGCTGGATGTAAGTATTTCAGGCTATGTTGTGCAGGAGGCAAAACTGAGGATATTATGTGTGTACTTATATGAGAAAGGAAGCACATTTCCACACTCTTTCTCTTGGCAACATTCAAGTATAATAACAAATGACCTCAGCAGTCACAACACAACTTGCCTCCTGCAACCCCGTTGGTCTGGGCATGGCAGGGAAAGTCAGGATACTTGGCTTCTGTTTCTGACAAGAGTCCCTAGAACTGATGAGGGTTAACTACACCAGGGTGAACGCAGCCCATTGCTAACAGTGCTGGCTTAATAGTGTTTGAGAGGGTCCAATCTCTTCTACAAAGTACCTACGAATAGGACTACAGTAGATAATCCCAAGCTTTACGCACCTTACATCTTCACACGTGCTAGAAAGTGGTCTAAGACTTTTTCTTCACACATATTTATACTACAACTAGTTGCAGCACATCTTACCAGATTCTAAAATGTTTTGTTCCAAAAAATTTTTGTCCATAGCCATTCGACGCAGACGACTCAGAGACTAACACTCAGCCACACTGCACTGTGGCTTCTGTGGCTGCCTCTGCTCTCCTCTCCTCTGCTCTCCTCTCCTCTCCCCTCCCCTCCCCTCCTTTTCTTTTTCTTACTTTTCTGGTCCAGGCTAGTAAGCAGTATAACAATGAGCTACATCCCTGGACCTAGATTGTTGACTTCTTAAGTAAAAACTGAGCAGTTTTGGTAACATCTGTTGACTCATTAGGGGTCAGGAAAGGGCGCTTGAAAATGATTTGCCTTCTTAAAAATGAAAGATTGCCGCTGTCTCCAGCGCCCCCGTCTCTGGGTACCTCTTCAAGCCAACAAGCGCAGTCTTAGATGAGCTTATTTGCTCTGGATTCGTTTCTTTGGCTGCTGTGACCAACTATGATTCAATCAACTTGCAGTTGGTGAGTGGCTTTCCTTGTCTGGCTAACAAATAAGCCACTCAGAAAATCGCTTTGGTTGTTCTTTGATTTCCATTTAAATTTTCTTGAAGAAACTCAGCCGCTTCAAGGAAATCCTGTTTTAAATTATCTTATTTTTCTGACCACTGCTGGGCTTCGGGTTGGACCACTGTGGTTTGTGTCGGGTCTGACAGGACGGGTCAGTCCTGATCTCTTGGCTTCTCGGTGGTGTCACAGGAGAGTAAACACAGTGTCCCGCCACCCAGCGCTGTAAGAAACGATCCACACCTCAACCCTCAACTCGTGACCACAAAGTCCACCTTTCTCTTCTTGTGTAATGCAATGGGTGTACTCTGGAAGTTTTTTAAAGAGAGCATTCACAGTACGGCAGGTGCATGCGGCACTCAGACTGCCTCGGCATTGCTGTGGCTTACGATGCGACTAGCATAGTGTGCAGTTATGAGCCGCCACTTACACGTGGAGGCTGAACAAGTCAATCTCGTTGCAGTAGAGAGTTAAACTGTGGTTCCCAGGGGCTGGGAAGCAGACCGGGCAAGGAAGAGATGGGGCAAGACTGGCCAGCAGGTCTGCAGTTATAGACAGGAGGAATCAGTGTTACTGCTGTAGAGCACCAGCACGTGACTAGTTAATGCATAATAATTGATTATGCATTTCAAAGTAGCTGGAAGAGCATTTTACATGCTCTCACAGAAAGAAATAATAAATATGTTAAGTACACTGATTTCACCACTACACATTGTATGTATGTATCTAAATATCACTCTGTATCCAGTAAGTAGGTATAATTATTCTGTCAAAATAAAAAAGAAAACATGATGAAAATGAGCTCCATTAAATTTAGCCGAGTTTATCTGAGTCAAGACTTCCTGAGGCCTGGGCACCAGAGCTCTGCCTAGCCAGCGGGGCAGGTGGTTTCCGTCTGCAGGAAGTGACCTCACTGGGCGTGGTCTGGCAGTGGGCAGCTTGTGATTGGCTGAAGCTCTTCTGCCAATTTAGGTTGCAGATTGCCATATGGGAAGTCAGGGTGGGAGGCAGTCTAGGCCAAATCTATTTTAATTTAACAGAGGTATGGTGTATTAGGTGTAAGTGCATAGTTTTTGGAGATAGGTGAAAGTATATACTTAATTTGCAACAACTATGTTATTACCCTATCAATATACTTCTATAAATGTATTGGTAATTAATTGCTTTCTCTTATTCTTAGAATCACTACATTTATCTCCTAATTTGATAAGACTTGCTTTCCATTTAGCACAATGTTTTGGTTTCATCGGACTTTCAGACAGAAATTACTAAGGGAGGTAGAATTTAGAAATGATCAATTCAGACGTTTGGGAGTTACCTCCTTAAGATAGGCACTGAGAGCCCCTAAGCTGTGCTTTTGGTCACTTACTTCAAGTTCCGTCAGCATGGATGTGGATTAGGGTTTGCAGTGATCAGTGTTAGTTATGCACAAGTGTTTCGATGACATATGGATTCCTGCCTGTATCCTGGTGATGGTCTTTCTTGGGCCTCTCAAATGAATGTCATGTGTATACCCAAAGGAGAGCAAGATGTAAACACAAGAGTCAGCGTGTGGAAGTCCTCCAGGTGTAGCTTCCTAAGTTGTAGCACTTTCAGGTTTTAGCTGACAGCTCATAATTCCATTGAAAACAAAGGAAAATGCAAAACCGCAAATGTGCTGGCAGACTGAACTGCTGGGAGCTGTCTGTCACTGCCAGCTCGGAGGCCTTAGCTGGCAGCCGTGTTTCCGATAACCTTAGTGGGGCAGGATATACCGTGTTTTACCGTGCTTCACCCTGTGCGGACCCTAGGCTGGCAGATAAGTGGCACTGGGGAACATGTGGGAAATGCAAATTCTTAGGCCCCTGCCCACTCCTCCTCACCCCAACAGTCTGGGAGGGGGGCCCAGCAACCTGTGTTTTAGTAAGCCTTCCAGATGATTCTGATCACGTAAGATGTGAAAACCTCGGGGGGTCTGTCAGCACCTCCCACACCCCAGCATGTCGCCTCAGTGCCTTGGGGCATTTGAAGATGCAGATTCTCATTCAGTGAGCCTGGAGTGGCTGACTCTGAATTGACAGTCAGAAGTGGCGGTGATTGTCCTGGCCTGAGCTGTTCTTGGAGCAAGAGAGAGCTGTCAGTCACTTGTCTCCGATGCCTGGCTCTGCCAGCCACAAGTCGGATGGCTGGACACAGGGCCCTAGTTGGGAGTCTCAGTAACCAATGTGCCTGCCTGTGGTGTTGCTTTGAGGCTTCTGTGAAATTGCTTGTGTGCCTCTCTGTGAGAAGAGATCAGGTCTTACGGCGCCAGTGGATTAGGTCTGATGGCATGCCGGGGGGGGGGGGGGGGGGG
>PVLC010017923.1:0-33020 GCA_004027655.1 Graphiurus murinus
TGTAGCTCAGAGTTAGAATGCCCCTGAGTTCAATCCCCAGTAACACACACACACACACACACACACACACACACACACACACACACACACACAGAGTGACATAGCTTGACAACAAAGAGTCAAATTATCAAGAAAGCACAACATAATACATAAAGCAAATATAAGCAAAGCAAAAACTAAGCTGGACGTGGTGGAGCATATCTGCAATCTCAGTACTTGGGAGGCTGAGCCAGGAGGATCACAGATTCTACAGGAGCCTCAGCAGTAGCAAGACTCAGCAACTTGGTGAGACTCTGTTTCAAAATAAAAAGGGATGGAGGTGTATCTTAGAGAAAAAATGCTTCTGTATTTAATACCCAGTACAAAAAAAGCAAGCATTGAAGAAAATAGAAACATAATTCAGTTGTTATGATTGACAGTTTGAACATTCATTTATCAATAATTCTTTTAAGAGGTAGGCATACAATAAATTATGATATGGAAGGCTCTAACAGCACTAAAGCCAACCTAACCTATTGACATCTATAAAACATTACTTTACAAACAGTTGCATAATACATTTTAGCTTCAAGTTCATAGAGAACTTTAGCCAAGATAGAACTTATGCTTCACCATAAGGCTCAATAAATTTTAAATAATTAAAGTTAGCATAATATTTTTGCCCTTCAATGAATTAATTTTTTAAAAAGACATCTGGAAAGTTCTCAATTATTTTTTAACTAAGCAACACATTATTAAGTAGGTGTTGAATTAAAGAAGAAATGACAACACAAAATAGGAATTATATTAAACTGGTTGTTACTGATAATGCAACCTCTCAAAAATTAAAAAATACAGAAATATGTTGTCATATATAACTATGTCACCAAAAATGAAAGGCTTACATTTAATTATCTAGGTTATCACTTTAATAAGATAGAACAAGATGAGCTAATTAAATTCCAAGAAATTAAAAGGAAGAATGTATAATCTCCTAGAACACAATGAAATAGAAAACAGAAAAATCTTGAAGAAAAAGCAAATAGAGGCAAAAATTAGATCTTTGAAAATAAAATAAAAAAGTCAGTTACTAAGCAGTGACAAACAGAAGAAACACAAATTATCAATACCATGAATTTAAAATGTGACATTACAGATCCTATAGACTTTAAAGAGACAGTTTTCTCTGAATTTGGTTATGTAATTTAAACATAGTAATTGTAGATACTTATTTTTAATTGAAAACTTAAAAGCATATATATTTAGTATATGTATATGAGTAGCTAAATCGAGTTAATGAACATATGCATTACCTTACGTACTTACCAGTTTTTTGATTTTTTTTTTTTTTTTTTTTTTTTTTGCGGTACTGGGGATTGAACTCAGGGGCATTCTACCTCCGACCTATACCCCCAGCCCTATTTTTTATTCTTTATTTTTGAAACCGAGTCTCACTAAGTTGCGGAGTGCCTCACTAGGTAGCTGAGGCTGGCCGCGAACCCGGATCCTCCGGTCTCAGCCTCCCGAATGCTGGGATTACAAGCGTGCGCCACCACGCCCGGCTTACTTACTAGTTTTGTGGTAAGAAAATCCATTTAGCAAGTATCAAGAATAGAATGCACTGTTATTAGCTATATTTACCGTGTTATATGATGATTCCTTTTAACTTATTCCTCCTATTTAACTAAAATTTTGCGTCCTTTCACCATGTCTCTATCCTTCCCCCAGAGTCCCTGGTAACTACCCTCATGCTCTGTATTCTGATGAGCTTGATGCCTTCAGGTTCCATATGTATTTGTCTTTAGATGCCAGGCTAATTTCACTTAATAACATGTCCTCTGGGTTCATATGGATATTTTTGGATATTTATATTATTACTGAGTATGTTCAGAGCTAAATAGTATTGTATTACCTGAGCATACCATAAGTTCTGAGTATACCATTTTTGACACTTATGTTGATTCTATATCTTAATGATCATGATAATCCTATAATAAGCAGGAGAGTGAAATGTTTCCTTGAAACATTGATTTCATTTCCTCTGGATATGTACACAGTACTCAGATTAGTAGATCATGGTGATTCTATTTTTAATTTTTGAGGAACCTACATATTGTTTTAAACAATGGCTATACTAATTCATATTTATACCAATAGTGTGCAAGCATTCCTTTTTTTCCCCCCATAGCCTCTCTAGCACTTATCTTTTGTCTTTTTGATAACGATCCTTCTAATACATGTGAGGTGACATGCCACTAAGATTTTGATTTGCTTTTCTTTGATGATAAGTGATTCCAAACATTTTCTTTTCTTCATATACCTATTGGCCATTTGTAAGTTTAAAAAAAAAAGACATCAGATCCATTACCTTTTTATGATCAAAGTTTTGTTTATTTACTGAGTTGAGTTTAATTTGAATTCCTTGTTTTGTTTCAATATTAACCTATTATTAGATATACAGATTGAAAATACTTTCTCATATCATATAGGTTGTCTTTTCACTTTGCTGATTGTTTCCGTTGCTGTGCAGAGCTATTTAGTTTGCTGTAGTCTCCTTATATATTTCTACTTCTGTTCCCTGTGATTTTGGTGTCTATTAAAAAAAATCATTACCCTGATTATTGTCCTGGTGATTTGTCTCTGTTTTTATCTAGTAATTTTATGATTTAGAATCTTACATTTAGTCTTTAGTCTATCTTGAGTCTATCTCCATCATGGTGAGAGGTAAGAATCTAATTTCATTTGTCTGCATGTGGATATCTAGTTACGTCAGCACAACTTATTAAAAAGAATGTCCTTTCCTCAGTGTACTCTTTGAAATCAGTTGACTATGAATTTGAGCATTAATTCCTCAGCCCTCTGTCATGTTCCTTTGGTTTATGTGTCTATTTTTATTCCATGTGATGCTCTCTTGATTACAATGGCTTTGTAGTATATTTGAAATTCAGATAGTATGGTGCTTCCACCTTTGTTCTTTTTGCTCAAGATAACATTGGTTATTCAAGGTCTTTCATGTTTCTGTAAAAATTTAAGATTATTTTCTCTCAGACCAAATAATATTATGTTCATATTATCTATAAGTGAATCTCACTCTCATGCCTGGGGAGAGAGAAGGAGAGTGAAAGGGTTAGGTTTGGGGAAGACAACAGACCAAGTAATGTTATGTACATATATGGAAGTATCACCGACACTTACTATCATAATTACAATGCAACAATATAAAAAGAGATTATCAATGGCAAAAAGCCACTTCTATGTGGATTATAGGAAATGGCAGGGTTATTACTGGGATTTCAAAAACAAAATCAAGTCAGACACACACACACAAAAAAAATTCTTTCTTTCCTTCTGCAGGGGATTGAACTCAGGGGAATTCTACCTCTAAGGTACACCCCAGATTTTTGTTTTTGTTTTTGTGACACAAGGATCACAGCCTAAGATTATTGGCATGCTTCACTATATCAGGCTAAAAATATTTCATTGGAATTTTGATAGGAAGTACATAGAATCTAGAAACATACTGATTCTTTTAGTGCAATTACATTAGATAGTTTTCCATTATTTTTGTCTACTCAATTTTTAATCAGTGTTTTATATTTTTAAATGTACAATTATTTGAACCCCTTAATTTATTCCTGGGCATTTTAGCTTTTTGAAGCTATCATGAGAATTTTTTTCTTGATTTCTTTTTTGTGTAGTTTGTTGTTATTGTATAGAGAAACTACCATGTTTTGTATGTTTTTGTATACTGCAACATTACTAAATTTTTTATTAGTTTTAATGGTTCTTTTGGTGAAGATTTATATTTTTTCTATATATAGGATGTTATTATCTGCAAACAGGAACAATTTAAGTTTTTCTTTTCAAAACTGATGACTTTTATTTCTTTTCCTTACCTAATTGCTTTGTTTAGAAAATTAAAATATAATTTTAAAAAAGACTGAAAATTGTTGTAGAGAGACTTTTGAGATTCTGCAGTTTCACTTTTATTTTTATATATGGACAACTTAGTTGCAAAAAATAACATCTTGCTTAATATTGTATAAATGATTTGTAGTCAGGACTTACAGTCTTACTATCTTTACCCAAAATTCCTGTGTAATGAATTCAACAGATTTGTATTTCAAACTTACTATGTGATAGACACTATATAAGCTTCTTTAAATATAATATTTAGCAAGGCATTACATCAAAATGAGCTAATAATAAAAAAGTAAAACTAGAGATCAGAGAAATAATGAAGTCTATATGATGAAGTGTCTTGTAGACTTTATATTAATTTAAGGCTTTTTGAGTAAAATAGAGGATTATCAATAGAGAAGGGATGCAAACCAATTTACATTTAAAAGGATTACCTTCCCCTCTATGAAAGAAGAGTGGTGGGACAGGAATGAGTGGAAACACACATGCATGTTAGGGAGTCATTACAGTGAGTCCAGGTGAGAGTTGATGTTGGCTTAGCTCAGATATGAAGCGACCAATGTGGTGATAAATGGGAAAACTTTGGGTATATTTTAAAGGTAGAGTTAATACCATTCCATAGCACACTTAATATGATATATGAAAAAATGAGAAGCATAAAATCTTACTACATTATGATATGAGACTATAAGATTATAATGCACCAATAAAAGTATGCAACATTATATATATATATATATATATATATATATATATATATATATATATATATATATATATATATATATATATAAAACTGAAAAACTGTATGTAGATATCAGTGGTAAGTAGACCAAGAAATGAACCCTGGGCTACTCAGATGAAAGATGATCATGAAGAAAAGAGGAACCAACATGGTGTACTGAGAAGGAATGCCCACTAATAGAAAAGGAAAACCAATATCAGCATTACCATCCTAACAAAATTGTATTCCAATACTTGATCATAAGATGTCTCTCCATTTACTTAGATATTTGATTTCTTTCAACATGTTTTTTTTAGTTAACAGTATATCAGTCTTATACTACTTTTGTTAAATTCCTAGATGTGCTCTTTTTATGTTATTCTATAAATGCATTTATTTCCTTAGTTGCATTTTGAGTTGTTCATTGCCACTGAATAAAAACACAGTTGAATTTTACTAAAATTATTTTAATATCAATGGATAATTACTAGAAACTAAGAATAAAATTCTTTCCTCTCAAATTGTAATCAAGGTTTACATTTAAGTAAAGATATATATGTAGATAGATAGATAGATAGATAGATAGATAGAAAGTTTTCTTTGTTTAATTTCTAACATGAAGTGTATTTCCCTACCTAATATTATAGAATGCCTGGCTCATTTCTTTACTAGAAATTTATCTTTTACAATTGCCTTCTGAATGCTGTCAAACATTAATCCTTTGTTATGGAAGAAGCCTTCCATTTCAAGTGAGAATTTGCTATCTTCTGCTGACCTGATTGTCTCCCATCTTAGGCTAACCCAGACCCTGATTTCTACAGTTGTTGGTAATAGCGATGAAAATGAACATGGGAGATTGTGGTGGTTTGGGATGGTTGTGTGTGTGTGTGTGTGTGTGTGTGTGTGTGTGTGTGTGTGTGTGTGTTGGTTAGTTATTGTCTATTTGGATTTCTGATCTGAAATCACAACCGAATTTTTCCAGTAGCTACTAGCAACACAGCTGACTTTGAGAAAAGGGTTATTTCCTCCATCATTATTGTTGAGAAACAAAGTTTTGTAAGCAGAATCTAGGTACAAAAATGAAAGGCATTTGTTTTAACTTCAGCATACCACAATAGACTCATTAAGTTTGATGGGTTAGAGAAAGAAGTTAAAAACAAAATATAACTTGTTTGTCTGTTTCAATATGCTGCTGGAGTTTTCTCTCTTAGCCTACTTTATTTTTTAGTGTGTGTGTGTGTGTGTGTGTGTGTGTGTGTGTGTGTGTGTGTGTGTGTTGTGATGGACGACTGCATCCTGAGAACACATTGGATGTGGTCCAACAATAACCAGTCAGATCAATGCAACTCAGATTGCTCTCATGGGACATGACAAGAAATTCTGCTGTCCTTTAGGATGCAATTACCCTGCTGGTTGCTGTAGAGAATGACCTCCTTTACTCTGGTAATTACTGAATCCAGACCTAATGTCTGGTCTCATTTAAAAATCCCTGCTTGCAATGCCTATCCCAAGGCCAAGTACAGTAAGCAGTGAACCATCAGAACTGCCAAAAACCAGGACTTTGAAGAGCATCATTGCCAGGAGATTATCATGCCTGTTCCCGTTAGAATCAACATTGCTTTTTTTGGCTCATTTAATGTAAAATGCAATTCAGTTTCAAAGATAACTACTTTAATTCACAAATGGTTGACAGCCGTAGGATTATAGTGTAGGCTCTGAACTTAAAAATAGTTTGAGTCTGGTTACAAGTATTTCCGCACTGAGAAATATTTAACAGGATAAGAACTGAATAGAGGATATTGTATTTGACTTTATCGACTCAGGAATAAAGACACACTGAAGGTATGACAATTGAAAAATGATTTGGATCTGGAGACATGATCTTCTATTTTATATTAAGAAAAATTTTGAAGAAATAATATATAGGTTTCATTAAAATTTATGCTGTGATTTATTTTATTAAATGTCTACAGTGATTCATTAGCCATAAATCCAAAGAGGAGGTAGTTCAATTTTCCCCTATTTGGCTAAAAGTTAAGAACTCTTGAATCTAAACTTAGGCGACATGTCCTGATTTAAATGGAGCTCATAATTAACATTTCTGTGCATTTCCTACAATCCAAACATGCAAGAGGGAACATTTAAATGCTGAGCAATTAAAATGAAAACATTTTACTTTTACTGGCAGCCTTTTAACTTTTCAGTTCATCATATTTATGGTTATCATTATTAGACATCTGGAAAAATATAGTTATGCTTGCTATTTATATTACCAACGAAAGACTTTGAATCACTATGTAGACATGATCTCATTAATGCTCTGTACATCTCTGTGAGGTAAGTGCAATTATCTTCATTTTATTGAATTTAAATTACTTTCCAAGGTGTCAAAGAAAATTGTGGCAGGATATGGGGGAAAAAAAATCAAGGTTTTTTCAGTGTCCACTCTCAGAGTAAATCCTGTTAAATATAATCAGAAAAAAAAAAAAAAAGGAATCCAGTTTTAAGTGGAAGGGGCATAATTTTCTATAGTCATTTGATGTGGCTGTACAAGACATAATGTTTTGTACTTATGCCATTTCCAGTATAATTTATCAGACTGACTCATATTTTAATTTATTTGTCAAGCCCATATTTTATTCAATGACATTCTCATAAGTTTTCTAGAAGAAAGTTTCTTGAGAGGTAGAAATAAAACTGAGTTTATCCGTGAATACTTATATTACTTATTAAATAAGTCATCATTGTTTTTTCTAATTGTTTCTCCTTTCTTCAGCCTCTACTATCCAAAGTTACATTTATAATCTGGTTTTGGTTTTCAGATAGTCATTTAAAATTTGTTCTTCATTTTAGGGGAAGGGAGGAGGCTTTAGCAATGTTTCCCTTGTGAGTTTACTGAATTATTTTGGAATTGTTTATCCCTACTCTAAATATTCCCTATTTTTAGGCTTTTATCAGAACAGAACACTTTAGGAAATACGAATCAAAATCATGATAAAGTACCACTTTATACTCAATAGGATGACAATAATAATAATGTAAATAGCAAGTGTGTGTGTTTTTTAGCGCATAGAGAAATTGGAACTTACATACATTACTGGTACAAATGTAAACTGGTAAAGTCACTGTGGAAAATCTACTTCCTGAAAAAGCTACACATAGAATTAACATATGACCTCCCAACTCCCAAGTACATATTTCAAAGAATTGTAAACAGATCCAAACAGAATCTTGTATGTCTTTGTTCATAGAAACTTTACTAGTCATGGCCAAAAGGTAGAAATAATGCCAGTTCTCACCAGTAAATGAGTGGGTAATCAAAAATATTGCATATAATTTTATATACCATTGTTTAGAGATAAAAAATAAATGAAGTTCTGATGTATGCTACCACAATGAGGAAACTTGAAAACATTATGCTAAATGAAATAAGTCAGACACAAAAGGCCAAATATTTTATCATTCCATCTATATAAAATATCTAAATGAATCAAATTTATGGAGACTGAGAGTAGATTAGACAATTATCAGAGGCTATGGATGCAAAGTAGAGAGTTATTGCTTAATGGGTACAGAGCATTTGGAGTGGTTTTGGGGTCCTGATAGTTCCACAACATCATAGATGCCATTAATGATACTGAGATGTACAGTTAAAAAAAAAAGGCTAAAATGGGGAATTATTACTTAACTTTTTGAAGTTCAATCTGAACCAATTTACACCAAGCCCAAGAGAAATACACGTATTTATTTTAGTGTTTTCCAAAAAGAGCAACTCAATATTAATTTTACAGTTAAAACAGAAAATGTTGAAAGCCCTTTTCCCATTTCAAAGCATTTAATAGTTAAAAAAAGCTCCATTCCATTAGTATATTTAGAGATGTGTTAAGCTCATTACCTGTTGTATATAATAGGAATAGTTAAGATTTCCTTTTACATGAGAACCTAAAGTTTTTCCTAGAATAGGATATGTATATTTCAGTGTGCACATTTGTGATAACTATTTTTGGTTGCTCAGAGAACTTCTGTGAAATTCTGTTTCATCTTCAGAATAGGTAAAGTGGTATAATGGCTATGTTACAATATTTATTATGTAAGCTGCTGTATCCACAAGAGATCATTTCCAGTTCAGGAACCACAAATACAAACATAAGAAAGCTTCCAATGAAAACAAGAAATCTATAGCAACACTCCTTCATAGTGGACATCAAAGCAAGTGTATTTACACATAGTCTCAGTTTTACTACAAAATAATATTTTAGTATAGGAAAGAGAAGCCTCTACATTTTTTTCAAGTGAATAATAAGCAAACATCTGGTATAGTTTACTTTAAACATTTATTATTGCTAATTGAAATTAAAAATACTCTTAAACTCCTTATATGTAAATGTATGTGAATACACATACACACACACACACACACACACACACACACACACACACACACACACACACAGCCAAATCAGAGCTTTCAGAAAACAGCTATTAATACTTCTATACATGAGGTACTCACACTAATAATATCTTTTCTAATATATTCCTCTCCATTTTTAAAAAATGATGTCATAGCCTCATTTCCATTAATGGGCCATGATTAGCAGTCGGAAAACATTGAGCAGGTGAATTTCCAAAAAGGATTTATGGCATGAAGATCAATAGTGGCTGCATTTAATGAGCAGCTGTGCGTCTTTTTCCAACACCATGCTAAATGACAGTTAACCCACACTTTATAATAATCAACTGAGCTGCCCCTTGCCTTGTGGAAAGGAGAGATTAACCTAGATTCCTAGATAAATTTCCACCATCTGTGAAAACTAAAAGTATTGTTATAAATGGCATCCGAATTCATCAAATACAGGGAATGTCTTTGAAAAAAACCTTGAAAAATGCTATAGTAGGTCTTTCACAAATGACCTGAATGTTAGTTGGTACTGAGGCTTCAGAGAAAAGGAAAAATAGTGTTCATGAAACAATATGGTTTATTTCATCTCCCTTCCTTCCTTCCTTCCTTCCTTCCTTCCTTCCTTCCTTCCTTCCTTCCTTCCTTCCTTCCTTCCTCATTTCCTTTAGTTTTTGTAACAACAGTTTTTAGTTTTTCCTTTTCTTGCCTTACTGCAGTATCTAGGACTTCTAAGCAATGTTGGTCACCTCAGGAAAAAAATACAATCTCTCATTCCTAAGTATCCATAGGTATCTTCTTTAAAAGGTTGAGGAAATATCCTTCTCCATCTTGGCTACTGAAAGCTTTTATTAGGAATGAGTATTGATATTTAGACTAATTTTTATATGCATTATATAATTTTCAAAACTCCCTTTTAATATGGTGGGTTATGTGTATGATATTTTCACTCTCAAAACAATATTGTGTTCAACATGTGAATCCATTTTAGTCATGATGCATTATTCTTTTTGATATATATTTTGCTATTTTACCTGCTAAATTCTGTTAAGGATTTCTACATCTATGTTCATGAGGGGTATATGTTTGAAGTTTTTTGTTCCTTTCATTTCTTTGTCTGTTTTTAATGTTACACAGTAATACTGGTCTCATACAACGGGTTTCTTTCCATTTTATGAAAGATTTTTCTAGAATAAATTTTTATTTCAATTAAATATTTTATAGAATTCATCAGCAAACAAACTGGGCTTGAGATTGTCTTTGTGTAAATATTTTAAACTGTAATTTCAATTTATTAAATAGTCAATTCAATTTACTTCTTAACTTTAGTAATTTATATCTTTTAAGGAAATATCAATTTCCATTAAATTCATACATTTATTGAGAAATTGCTTATAATATTCTCTTTAAAGTAAACATAATGTGGTACTGGGGATTAAATCCAAGAGCATTCTACCTCTGAGCTACACCCCTAACACTTTAAAAACATTTTTTTTTGATTCAGGGTCTTGCTAAATTACCATGTACTGGCCTCAAAACCATGATCTTCCTGTGTCAGTCTCTCAAGTACTGGGATTATAGGTATCTTCCTTCAATCCTGGCAAGTTTTAAAATTTAAATAAACTCTTCGGTAGTTTTATCTTTATAGAAAATTTGCAAAAATAATACAGATAGATCTTATATGCCATACACTACTTTTCATATCATTAATACCATATACTACTATCGTGTATTTGTCACAACTACTGAACCCCTTTTTTCTTAAAGATATAAACCAATTTATTTATTTATTTATTTCATTGCTCAATTTCTTCCAGGATTGGCTGTTGGGAGCTCTTTCAGTTGTGTCCTCTGTCCTTCTTACATATCCCTATCATTTTGACTTTTGTCCACTCCATATTTTATGGAATTACAAAATGCTGTATATTCATCTTGTCTATTCCTTCATTTAATCCTAGAATTAGTCATTCTTCTGAGGAACCTCAGTGTTTTTATACTTTACTTCTACTTTCACATGATCAGTAATACCATTTGGTTTTACTGGCTTTTCTATGGTTTACAATATGCATATTTCACGTATCATATTGTACTTTAAAGTAATAACGTATGATAATGTGTTTACATTCCTATATTTTAATTTTTAAATTTCTATCCATTTTGCTTCTGTATATTTTGAAAACCCATAGTACCTTATTTTTGCTTTGTATAGGCTATTACATGATAATGAGTTAATGGGCTTAAAAAATGTGAATCCTATATTCACCTGCTTGTTTACAGCTCCTTATATTGCTCATTCTTCTGGGTTAGATTCATTTTATCATATAGTTTCATTTTCCTTTTGTCTGAAGATATTTGTTTGGTATGTTAAGGAGCCTTTTCTGCTGACAGCGAATCACATCAGTACATGTTTGTCTGGAATCTGAGGCCATACAGGAATCCTGTGTTTAACTTCTTGAGAAACCATGATACTGTAGTTTGCAATGGCTTAACCATTTATATTCCCACTAATCATGTATGAAAGTTCCATTTTCTCCACATCCTCACTAATACTTTATTTTGTTTAATTTAAGTCAGTCTAGTGGATATAGAATGGTATCTTACTATATTTTTAATTTGCATTTCCCTAATTTGTAATCATATTGAGGATCTTATCATGTGCTTGTTGGCCATTTTTATATCTTCTTTGTAGAAATGTCTATTGAACTAGTTTGTCTGTTTACAAAAATTTGGTTGTTTTTCTTTCTTTCTTTTTTTTTTTTGGATGAGTTGTAAACTTGGACACTAACTCCTATCAATAATTTTTATAGTTTATTTTTGTCCATTTTGTTGTTTAATTATTTAAAATGTTACTATTGTCTTATAGAATACATTGATTTTGACAGACATCTGGTATAGTTTGTACTCTTTTTCTTCTGTAAGCAATAAACTTCTTTTTTTGGCTGATTTTAGGTTGTCTTATCATCAATGGTCTTTACAAATTAAATATATTGCCTCTTGGTGTATTTTTTACATTATTTGTGCATCGTAATTATACATCTTGATGAAGTTCAGGGTGATAGAGGCATACATTCACACAGCACTCATTTATCCCTCCCCAGTTATTTCCCTGTTCCCTCCCCCTTCCCTCTTTTCCAAGTTCAGCATAGTGATTGATTGACTTTGATAAGTCTGTGTATGTGTATCATGTCCAGTGAGGTGCTTCCCTCTTCCCTCCTCCCATCTCCCTCAGTTAGATCACCTTCTTCATTCATCTAAGGTTGCTCCTTTGTCTGGGGTTCTTCCCATGTTTTGTTTTCTCCCTAGCTTCTACTGGAAGAAAGAACGCCTATTCAACTATTGGTGTTGGCAAAACTGGTTATCTATATGCAGAAAGATAGAAGTACACCCCATTTATCACCCTGCAGAAAAGTCAATTCAAGATTGATGAGAAACTGAAAGACCTGGAAACTAGACCACAGACCTTGCAGCTACTTGAAGAGGGCATAGGACCAACACTCCAACACAGAGGCATAGGTAAAAACTTCCTCACCAAGACACAAAAGGCACAAGAAATTAAAATGAGGATTAATTCTTGGTGTATTTTAAAAAAATTATTCTGCTGGATGTTCATTGAAATTCTTGGATCTATTGTATTAATTTATACTAAACTGTGAAAATTTTCAGGCACTATTTCTTCAAATATTTTTATCTTTTCTATCACCTTGCTTCCCTTTTTCTATAATTCCAATTACATGTATGATAGCCTGATATTGTCATATAGGGCCTTTCTCTATTTATTTTTTCTGTCTTTTTCTATATATTTTATTCTTGAATATTCATTTTGATCTGCCAATATATTTGCCTTCTTTGCCGCTATACCCTTATCTACTATTAATTCTGACATTTAAGAAAAGTTTCTGATATTACATATTCTATTTCCAGAAATTTTATTTTCCTTCTTTTATCAGTATTCCATTTATTCCTTGTCAGCTCATGCTTTTCCTCAAGGTCTTAAATATATGGAGGATTATATAATAGTTGTTTTAAAACTATTCTTCTCTACTAATTCCAATATTAATATTCTTTTCTTGTTCTAATGATTTATTTTCCTTTTTATCATGGATCATTTTTTCCTGCTTTGCATGTCTGGTAATTTTCCAATAGATGCCAGGAATTATTAATTTTACAGTGTTGGCAGTAGCTTTTTATTGTATTCCTTTAATTAGGGTTGGATTTGGCTCTGACATGCAATTATGTTAGTTGGAATAATATTGATCCTTTTGAGACTTTCCTTTGAACTTTATTAGGACAAATCCAGACCCACCTTTAGTTGTGGGTGAATTTATTCCCACTAATAAGCCAATATTCCTTTCATAACGTTTGGCAGTGCAATGTACTGTAACTCTTTCCACTTTGGCTAGTTTGAAAACTATTCCCAGACCTTTGTGACCTCAAGAAATTGTTCAGTTGATGGTTTTCCAATGGTTCTTGCCCTTTTCAGATAGTTTTCTCTTAATCATCTACAAATTGGTACTCAGCCAAAGATTGGAGGGAAGCTCTCTGCAGCTCATCTCACCTCTGTTTTCAGCTCCCTCCTCTTTAGAACTTTGCACTGCAATTTAACCAAATTGGTTTACCGATTATTTCTGTATTATCAGTTCAACCAGACTTCTCCATTCTTTTGGGTTTTCCTAAATGTACTGTGGCTTCCTAGATTTTCAGGCACTAAGATGAAGCAATCATAGAGCTCATCTTTTTTTGTTTCTCCTTCTCCCAGGAAGCAGTCTTCCATTTCTTGTTTTTATGGGTCTGAAAATCATCCCATTCATATATTTTTCTATTTTTTGTGATTAAGGAAAATGTATATGATCTCTATTACTCCATTATAAATGAAAGCAGAAGTTTTGTGTTGTCATTTTAACTTGCCCCTAATTCTTTCAAAATTATTATATAGTATCCTGCTATATTGCTATACAACAAATTTATTTGTCCAACATCCTGTTTATGAGTATTTTTTTAATCTTCTATTATAAATAGAAGTGCTAAGGACATTTGTGTTTATATGTTTTGATTGGCATATTCTTGGATTATATAAATGTGATTGATTTATTTTAATTGGTCTTCAATATAGTGATCTTTCAAAACTAGTTATTAATTTTGATTTTTTATAGATGCCTTTGCATTTTCAAGGGCATATTAATGGGATCTGGAATAATTACAGTATGCTTTCTTGAATTTTTATTATTTACCTTTCTTTTTTACTTTGCCAGCTAGGACATTCAGTTCAACATTAAATTTTAGTGACAATAAAAGATTCCTTGCAGTATTCTTAGAAAAATAAGTTTCAATGTTAGAATCTTGAATGGATTGCCTGTCTTGGAATTCATTTATTTTTATCAAATTAAGAAAATTCTTCTTTTCCTCATTTGATTAGAATTTGTTAGTTATTTTTATAAAATATTTGTCAAATGCCTTTTCTGTATCTACTGATATAAAATAGGCGTTCTATTTGTTAACTTGTGTCTACAAATTCTTGAAGAAGTAAATATTGAATGGGATTTCTAGTATTTCTCAGCTTAAAGTGGAATATTTCTGCCCCTCTAAAATTGGTATTATCATTTTCTAATTGCTCTCATAATTCTTGAATATTTGAAATATATCATTTTTAACGAAAGTAACCAAGTCCCTTTGTTATAGTGGCAACAATAACCTGACATGACCTACTGCATGATACCTTAAATACAGGTTTTATCTGAATTCAAAACATTAGTATTTTGATTGAAATATTAATTTTACAACTTTATTGTTGTTTGTTTGCTTTTTGCCTCACAAATATCAGCTTCTGTCTTCACTGTTGCCTAATGCTGTTCTTTTTCTATGGTTTGTTTTGCTAATTTAATTTATTTTCTTTCACTCTTTTAAATATGTTGATAAAATTATTCTTTTTAAAAATATACAATATTTCTACTTTCTCTTTCACTAAAGAAATTTAATAGTGATATTTAATATACGGGGTAGAGATATTTAACTGATTTCTAGTTTTATTGCATTGAGATCAAAGATGGTTATATATTCCATTTTATAGAATTTATTGATGCTTTTCTATGGCATAATAAAGTCAATTTTATTATAATTTATGTATTATTATTGCATTTTAATACAGAAAAGTAAACTTGTTGATTATAGTTGTGTTTTATGCATTTTTATTTATTTGCTTATTCACTGTCCAATAGAGCTGATTTGCACGAGGAGTAGGATGTTAATATCTCCTATTAGCTTGTTCTCCTCATATCCTTCGTAATTTCTTCATGTATACAGCATTTATTTATTCCCAGTGCTGACAACTGCATTGCATATGTTTGCCTTTAGCATTACAAGGGGCTCTTTTTTGGTTTAATTTAGTACATTTGGCCTGATTTTCTTTTCTTTCATTTTATGTATTTGCCTGACCTTTGCTCACCAACTTATTTTCAACTTATTTAAATCACATGGTTTCATGTATCATTTAAACTGTGTTTTAAAATGAGCCAATCTTTTATCTTTTTTTTTAAAGAGAACTCAAAGCATATTTATATTTGTTAATATTTCTGATGTTTGGTTTCAGTTACATCTTATTCTGCTTTTTCCTGTTGTATCATACTTTTTGTTGGAACAAATAATCCTTTTCATGTTTATACTTTTGTCGGTACATTATACAGTCTCACATAGTAATGTAATTAATAGTGATAGTGACATATATTTGCACAGCACTTGGTGGGCTTTTCCCTGGCTCCCTCCCCGCACCCCTACTCCTTCCTCATACAGGGTATTGAGTTTGACTGGATATTCTCACATATGTACATCATATCAATGAAAGTGATTCCTTCATCGATCCTCTCTCTTCTCACTCCTTCCCCTAGACGACTTCCCTGACTCCACTGGAGTTTCTCCTCCAATTCTGAAGTCTCTCTGGTATCCTTCAAAAACATATGACCCTTCACTTTCTTGGACTGGTTAATTTTACTTAACAATGTCCTTCAGGTCCACCCATTTTCCTCCAAATGACATAATTTTGTTCTTTATTGCTGAGTAGAATTCCACACTGCATATATCTCATACTTTTGTAATCCACTCATCTATTGATGGACACCTGGGTTGATTCCATAATTTGACTATTATGAATTGTGCTACTATAAACATGAGTCTGCATATATTACTATAATATTCTGATTGCCGTCAATTTGAGAAAATACCCAGGAGTCATATAGCTTGAGCATATGGTGAATTCATCCCTAGTTTTCTGAGGAGTCTCCACACTGATCTCCATAGTGACTGTACTAATTTGCAATCCCACCAACAGTGTGGAAGAGTTCCTATTTCCCCACATCTTCATCAGCATTTATTGTTGTTTGATGTTTTGACAATTATCATTCTAACTGGGATGAAGTGGAATCTCAGTGTAATTTTAATTTGTATTTCCCTGATTGCTAATGATGTTGAACATTTTTTTTTCATATATATATATTGGGCATTTGTATTTCTTCTTTTTGTGAAGTGTCTATTTTTAGTTCAATTGCCCATTTATTGATTGAGTTATTAGTTCAATTGCCCATTTATTGATTATTAGTTTTTTAATGTTAAATCTTTTAAGAAATTCATATACTCTAGATATTAGTTTTCTATCAGAGGAATAGCTGACAAAACACTTCTCCCATTCTGTAGCCTCTCTCTTTAGACTGTTGTGCGGGGTGAAAGGTAAAGATTTAATTCCATTTTTCTACAAATGAATAACCAGTTTTCTCAACCCCATTTTTTGAAAAGACTGTCTTTTCTTCAACATATGTTTTTGGCACCTTTGTTAAAAATCAATTGGCTAGCTCTCCGTGGGCCCAGGCGCCCATCCTCTGTGTAAGGACGCCATGTCCCACCGACGCCGCCAGGACCTCGTGGGTGGGAGGCTCGGTTGTTCCCAACTTTCAAATAAAGTTGTCTTAATTGGAAAAAAAAATCAATTGGCTATAAGTGTGTGAATTTGTTTCTGTATCTTCTATTCTGATATATTGTTCTGTGTGTTCTGTTTTTGTACCAATATCATGCTGTTTTTATTACTATAGTTCTACAGTATAATTTGAAGTCAGATAATGTGATGTCTCTTGCATGGTTCTGATAGCTGAGAATTACTTCAGCTATTCTGGGTCTTTGTTTCTCCATATGAAATTTAGGACTGATTTTTCTAGATCTGAGAAGAATGACATTGATATTTTGATAGGGATTGCATTGACTCTGTAGATCACTTTTGGTAGAATAGCCATTTTTATATTTATTCTTCCTAGCCAAGAGCATGGGAGATCTTTTATTCTTAATAGTTTTATTCAAGCACATGAGATATACAAAGAACTAAATATATTTACTGTATATAATTATGTGAGTTTGTACATATGCAAATGTTTATGATATCATCATTACAATTAACATAATAATAACAACATCAATAGACATATAAATGCCTCCAAAATTTTCCGGGTGTCCCTTTCCTAATATTTTATTTTTACTGTGTTCATGGTAAGAATATTCACCTTGCAATTCACCTCATTATGAAATATGAAGTGCAAAGCCTGGCAATGTGGTTCGTGCCTGTAATCTCAGTTATTCTGGAAGTTGAGTTAGGGAAATTACACATTTGAGGTAAGCCTGGATAATTTAGCAAGACCCCCATCTCAAAATTTTAAAAATTAAAATTTAAGAAGAGTTCATGATGTATCTCAGTGGTAAGAGCACTTTCTTAGTATGTACAAGGTACTACATTCAATCTCTAGGACTTAAAAAAAATAAGTGCACAATACTGTTTTGTAAACTATGAATATCATGTTGTAAAGCAGATGTCTAACATTTACTTATCTAGCATAGTTGAAACTACACTTACTGAATAGCCCCCCCGCCCTCCATTTCCCTTATTTCCCAATCCCAGGAAACCTGTATTATAGTTTCTGTTTCTATGAGACTGATTATTGCATGTATTTCATATAAGTGGAATCATGCAGTGTATGTCCTCTGTGACTTTCTTATTTCACCAGTATAATATCCTCTGGTTTATCCAAGTTGTTCCATTTGGAACACCCCTGTAATCTCAGTACTTGAGAGACTGAGACAGGAGGTTTGCTGGTTCTGTGCAGGCCTGAGCAACCTGGTGAGGCCTTCTGAAACTTAAGGACACCCTGTTTAACATAATCTTACTTTTCTATTTTTGCATTTGTTGCCTATATTTTGGACATTATATTTATGAAATCATTACCAAGATCAACCTTAAGAAGGGTTTTTGTTTTCTCCTGTGAATTTTGCAGTTTTCCAGTCTTATAGTAAAGTGTTTAATTCATTTTGAATTGAGTTTTTGTATGGAGTCAAGTTTGGTTCCAATTTCACTTTTTTTTTTTACACATGAATATCTACTTTTCACTACATCATTTATTGAATAGATTCTCCATTTCCCATTGTTTATTTATAACATCCTTGTCAAAATTAGTTTACCATATATGTGGGTTATTTCCTGGTTCTCTGGTCTAATTGATCAGTATGTCTAACTTTATGCCAGTAGCATACTTTTAAAAAATTAAATTTAATTGTTTTGCTATGAACATGGGTATGCATATATTACTGTAGTTCTGATATTGGCCCCTTTGGAAAGATACCCAGGAGTGATATAGCTGGATCATATGATAAATCAATTCCCAGTTTTCTAAGGAATCTCCACCCTGATATCCATAGAGGCTGAACTAAGATAATCCCAGCAACAGTATAGAAGTGTCTAATTTCTGCACATCCTTGCCAATGTTTGTTATTATTTGACTTCTTGATGATTGACATTCTGATTGGGGTTAGGTGGAGTCTGAGTGTAGTTTTCATCTGCGTCTCCGTTGATTGTTGCTAATGGTGTTAAACATTTTTTCATGTATTTGTTGCTCACTTGTATCTCTTCTTTTATGAATTGTCTATTAAATTCAGTTGTCCATTTCTTGATTGGGTTATTTCTTTTTTTCAGTGTAAACTCTTTTAAGTTTATTGTATATTCTAGATATTAGTCCTCTATCAGAGGGATAGCTAGCAAAGATCTTCTCCCATTAGCCAAATTATAGAACAAACCTAGGTATCCATCAATGGATGAATGGATTACAAAATTATTGGATATCCACACAATAGAATTCTACTCAAGAATAAAGAAGAACAAAATTATGTCATTTGCAAGAAAATGGAAGTACCTGGAGAATATTATGTTAAGTGAGATTAGCCAGTCACCTGGAGGTCTAAGGGAAGGGGAGAGGGAAGAGCAAGATTCATTAATAGAATTAATACCATTGACTATGTGTACATATGTGAAAATACCAATGTCAATTTCAGTACTCTGTATTGGAAAAGAGGGAGGGGGAACAGGGGGATGGCAAGTGCTATGTGCATGTATGTCACTGTCAACATGATTTACATTATGATGTGAGACTAGAATGCACCAATAAAAGCATATTTAAAAATAAAAATAAAATAATACTTCACACTAAAGAAAATTTTAATTTAGTTTTATGGTACATTTTTAAATCAAGTCATATGGTACCTTTGACTGTTCTTTATTTTTTTTTCCTTTTTTGCAGCATTACTTTGACTATTACGGACTTTTGTGGTCCATATGACTTTTATAATTTTTTTTAAAGATGTCATTGGGATTTTCATGGATTCTGATAATGCTGAATATGTAGATTACATAGTGTTGTATGGACATTTTAACAATATTGATTCTTCCATGAACACAAAATGTCTTTCCATGTATTTCTGTCTCCTTTCATTTATTTTACCAGTCCTATATAGTTTTCAGTGTATATCTTTTATCTCCGTGGTTAAATATATTCCTAAGTATTTTATTCTTTCTCATGTTATTATAAATGGATTTTTTAACTTCTTGGGTGCAATAATTTTTACTTGATGATTTTGTTTTCTGTAGCGTATTGAATTCATTTACTGTTTTTAGTAACTTTTTTGAGTTTAAGCTTATCATATGTAATCTTTAGGACTTACTATATTTAGAATCATGCTATATACAAGAAGAGGTTTTGCTACTTCCTTTTCCATTTGGTCTTCTTTTATTTCTTTTTTTCCCCAATTTCTCTGGCTAGGACTTCCAGTATTACATTCTTTATATAACAGTATTAAATGTAGGCATCCTTGCTTTCTTTCTGATCTTAGAGGAAAACTTTCAATTGTTCATTGTTGAGTATGGGGTTGGTTATCTGGCTTTATCAAACATGGCCTTTATTGTGCTGAAGTATGTTTTTTCTATACATTCTTGGTTGATGTTTCTATCATGAAAGGGTATAGAATATTGTCAAATGCTTGCTTCTTTTTTTTTTTTTTTGCTGTCTATTGGATGATTATGTGATGTATCAAACAAATTTATGTATTTGTTCTTGCAATTCAGTAATAAATCTCAGTTTATCACAGTGTATTTTCTTTTTCATTTGCTGTTGAATTTGATTCTATAGATTTTTTGACAATTATTATATAAATCTAGAAGCCTTCTCTTCACTGTAAGTTCTTAGAAAGATTGGGATTATTTTTTTAATTGCTTATTAGAATTAACTAGTAAAGTTACATGTTCTGGGATTTTCTTTGCTGGGAGTTTTTGATTACTTATGAAACCTCTTTCCTCTTATTAATTTCTTCATAATTTAGTACTGGAAGATATTGTGGGTGTTGGTGGTTCTATTTAATTTAACTTATTCTATGTGTTGGTACATAATTATTTATATTAGCATCTTAAGATTTCTTTCCAGTGGAATCAGATACAAAACTTCCTCTATTATTTCTGATTCTATTAATTTGAATCTTCTCTTTTTCTTAATCTAACTAAAGACTAGTCAATTTTGTTTATCTTTTCACAATACAATTTTTTTTATTGATTTGTTTCTTTTTTATTTTTTTTAAATTTTTTTATTATTCGTACATTGTAAGCAGACATCTTTGTTAGGTACAAATTGATAACGACATATGTGCCCACATTTCTCATTTGACCCCTTCCCCCAATTCCCACCCCGCTCCCTCGCCCTCCCTGCCTCTCAAGTTCAATTTAGTGAGTAACCTTGATGTACATTAAGGTGTCCCCGCCCCCCCTTCAATCCCTTTCAGTAAAATCAACTTCTTTGTTTATCGAGGGTTTCTCCTTTTCCATCTGAAGACCCTCTTATGCCCCATCTTCTCCCTAGCATCCGCATATTAGGGAGAACATATGCTTCCTTACTCTTTGTGACTGGCTAATCTCACTTAACAAATGTTTTCCAGTTGTATCCATTTACCTGCAAATAACATGATTTTGTTCTTCTTTATGGCTGAGTAAAATTCCATTGTGTACATATCCCATAGTTTTGTAATCCATTCATCTGTTGATGGACATCTTGGCTGCTTCCATAGTTTGGCTATTGTGAATTGTAAAGCTATAAACATAGATACACATGCATTGGTTTGATAGTTTGGTTTCTGTTCTTTTGGGTAGATACCCAGAAGTGGTATTGCTGGATCATATGGTAGGTTCATTCCCATTCGTCTGAGGATCCTCCATACTGTTTTCCAAAGTGGTGCACTAGTTTGCAGTCCCACCAACAATGTATTAGAGTTCCCACTTCTCCACATCCTAGCCAGCAGTTGTTGTTGCTCGTGTTTTTGATGATTGCCATTCTGATTGGGGTTAGGTGAAATCTCAAGGTGGTTTTGATTTGCGTCTCTCTGATTGCTAATGATGTGGAACATTTCCTCATACGTTTATTGGCCATTTGTATTTCTTCTTCTGTGAAGTGTCTATTTAAATCCTTTGCCCATTTTTTTAATTGGTTATTTGTTTTCTTGGTTGTGATTTTTTTGAGTTCTTTGTATATCTTAGATATTAGACCTCTATCTGTAGAGTAACTAGCAAAAATCTTCGCCCATGCTGTGGGCTCTCTGTTGAGGTTCTTGATAGTTTCCTTTGCTGCACAGAAGCTCCTCAGTTTAATGGAATCCCATATATTGATCTTCCTTTGAGTTGCTTGTGCTTTGGAGGTCTTGTTGAGAAAGTTTTTACCTGTGCCTATGTGTTGAAGTGTTGGTCCTATGCCCTCTTCAAGTAGCTGCAAGGTTTGATTTGTTTCTATTTAGTTACTAGTTTCTATTTTATTTATTTTTGCTTTAATAGCTATTATGTTCTTCACCCTGTTCACTTTGGTCTTTGTTACTTTTCTAGTTCCTTGAGAAATAAAATTAAGTTGTTTATTTGAGGTTTGAGTTTTTTTTTTTTTTTTTGTGGTACTGAGGATTGAACCCAGGATCATTTTACCTCTGAGCTATATCCACAGCCCTCTTTTATTTTTTTATTTTGAAATAGGGTCTTGCAAAGTTGTTGAGGGCCTCCTTAACTTACTGAGGCTAGCTTCAAACTTGTGATCCTCATGTCAGCCTCTTAAGTATTGGGATCATGGGAATGTGCCACCATGCCCAGCTGAGGTATTTCTTTTTTAAGTAGGTATTTTAATACTGTGAACCTCTCTTAGTACTGTTTTTGCTACATCCCAGAAATTTGGGTATACTGTTTTTAAAAGAGAGTTTGGAGAAATATTTATTTTTAGCATTTTATCTATTTTTAGCATTTTATTTCTCAAATACACAGGATAAAGAAAATATTATAGTAAATATCCAAATATTCAATTTGTGGGTCAAATAATTACTTTTTAACATAAAGTCTCCATTTTTGATGATGAATCTTAAAGTCAATTAAAGATATATTTCACCCCAAATATTTTTTTTTTTTTTTTTTTTTTTGCGGTACTGGGGATTGAACTCAGGGGCATTCTACCTCCGAGCTATACCCCCAGCCCTATTTTTTATTCTTTATTTTGAAACCGAGTCTCACTAAGTTGCGGGGTGCCTCACTAGGTAGCTGAGGCTGGCCGCGAACCTGGATCCTCCGGTCTCAGCCTCCCGAATGGTGGGATTACAAGCGTGCACCACCACGCCCGGCTCACCCCAAATATTGAAATTCAACTAAATATATTTTCTACATAGCTTCAATACTATAATCATATCCCTCACAAGTAGCAATAATTCCAATATTCCTTAATATCTATAATAAGGTCTATATTAGTGTTCTACAGTTGTCACAAAGAATTTCCACATAGTAAGTAGCTTAAAGCGACAGTTTTCAAGGCTAGAGTAAAAAATCAAAGTGTGTATGGCATATTCCCTCTGAAAATTGTAGAGGAGGAACCTCACTTTCCTCTTCCATAGCTCCCAGAGTCCTTTGGCCTGTGGTAGTATAGTTCTAATCTCAGCCTCTACATTCCAATGTTCTTGTTAACTATGTCTCCGTGTACTCTTTGTCTTCTCTTATAAGGGAATTTGAGACCACCCTAAACCCAAGATCATCTCATCTGAAAATGAGATGATTAATTATATCTGCAAAGAATTGACTTTTGAATAAGGTCACATTTGTGGGTACTGAGAGTTAAAACAAATGCATATACCATCATAGTATTCTGACTTTAGTTCTTTTGGAAAGATAATGAAAAGTGCTATAGATGGTTTCATTTCTAGTGTTTTGAAGAACCTCCATACTGATCATATTATATGACCATAGTAGTTGTACTAATTTACACTCCAATCAACATTGTATATGAGTTTCTATTTCCTAAATCCTCACTAGCATTTATCATTGTTTGTATTCTTGATGATTGTCATTCTAACAAGTTAAATGGAATCTCAGTGTATTTTGATTTGCATTTCCATGATTACTATGATATTAAAAATGTTCTATTTTCTAAAAAGTATCTATACAATTCAATTTTCCATTTTAATGGGTTATTTGTTTTTTTACTGTTGCTTTTTAAGTTCTTTATGTATTCTAGATATTAGTCTTCTGAAGAGTAGCTCACAAAGGTTTCCCCTCATTCTCTAGACTCTCTCTTCAGACTCTTGATTGTTTCTTTTGCTATACAAACACTTTAATTTTATGCCATTCCATTTTTAGACTTTTATGGATTCATTGCAATCATACATCACACTTAAAGATAGAGTGATAGCAATATACAAGCACCCAATACTTGTTATGTGTCCCTCTGGATCCCACCCCATCCTTCCCCCTTCCCGTATGTGTTGTTGAGATTGGCATCAATAACTTCTTATATACGTACAGCATCATTCAAACTGTTACCCTCATTATCTCTCTATCCCACCTTTCCCTCCTCTCGACCTCCTTCATCACCCTCTTGGAGTCCCTACTCCTTTATCTGAGGTCTCTTTTGTTACATAATTTCCCTCTAGCATCCACATATGAGAGAAACACAATATTTTCTTCTGAGACTGGATAATCTTATTTATCACAATTTTCTCAAGTCCCATCCATTTTCCTGCAAATGACATAATTTCATTCTTCTTCATGGTTAAGTAAAACTTTATTGTGCTTATATATCAGAGTATTTTGATGCATTTATCAGTTGACAGACACCTAGGCTGTTTCCATAGTTTGGCTATCACGAATTGTGCTGCTATAACCATGGAAATGCATGTTTCTCTATGGTAATATGATTTCAAATCCTTTGAGAAGATCCCCAAAAGTGGTATGAATGGGTCATAGGATGGCTCCATTCCCAGTATTTTAAAGAACCATCATACTGATCTATATAGCAATCCCATGATGATCTCCATAGATTTTTTCCCATTCCTAATCAACCAGCACTTTTATGAGTACGTAATGCTATTCCTTTTTCTTGTGACAGTTTTTGAATTAAGGTCTATTTTGTTGATATAAATGTAGCCATCTCTGCTCTTCTTTTGTTACCATTTGCAAATAGATGATTCTCTATTTGAAGTTATCTGTTGATTTTCACAATTCTTTGAAAAAATTCAGTATGATTTATTTTTTGTCTATCTTAAGACAGTGTTAATAAAATTATGTACATGTTCACTCTTAGTAATGATGTTTCTGTTTTCATTACCTTATCTTTTCATGATCAACTCTCCAGATCCGGCTCAAATTTATTTGTAGTGCAAAATAAAGTTGTCATTCCTTAATTCAGCATCTAGCACATCTCCTAGCAAATAATAATCATTTAATATATTGAAATATGTAACATTTTATTTTATTTTTTCAAAATATAGCTGCAAAATTAGTTATAAAAATGGATACTTATGTATCTTCATTCAGAATATAGAGATAGTGAGACTGTCATACTTGCTTCAGGTTTTTTTTTTCTTTTGGAGACACAGATAGAGGAGTAAAATAATAGTTAAAACTAAAGCCTCATATGTTTTCATCCACAAATATAACCACTTATTCCCTTATTTTACTCAGATGCAATCATTATATGAATTTGATGAGTATTTTCTCTCATATATATATGATGAAAATACTCATCATACGTATATACTCATCACACGTATATATATATATACACACACACACACACACACACATATATATATTCTAAATTATTCTTCATCACTGAAAATTAAGCAAAGAATCTTATTATATGCATTTCCTTTAAAAATGTAAGATTTTCTTAAGGAAATTTACAAATGAAATAAATTCATTTCTTATGGTTTGCATCTGGAATGCCCCCCTCCCTAGCTTTCTTGTTAAAAGCCTAGTCACTAATGTAGAAAGTTTTAGAGGTGGGGCATGGTTAGAGGAGGTGACCTTAAGAAAATATCTGTCCTTGGCCACTACCTGGTTCCCTTTGATTCCTGGTTGTCATGAACTGAGCAGTCTTCCTCTGCCACATCCTGCGGCCATGATGCGTCTGACCTGAAGTCAGCCAACCATGAACTAAACCACTGAAATTGTGAGCCAAGTTAACCTTTCCTTTTCTATGTCATTCTTGTCAAGTGCTTTAGTCACAGTGAAGAAAAAATCACTAATATTTAGTTAAATCTTGACTGAATTGTTAGTTCATAGAATATGTGAATTTTTAAAAAGTATTGTTTTATATTTCATTGCAAGATTATTTAGCAACTAGTGGTATTCAATACCACTAGTTGCTGTGTATAGGAACTTTTCTTTAAATTCATGCTTGCCTATAAAAGTTATTTTAAAAATTTATGTCAAGTTTGTAGATTTAATGGCATCTATTTCTTAAAATTTTTCTCTGATTATTTTTAATGATAACATCTGTTCACATTTATTGTACTTATACTTTACTAGTTGCATCATTTCAAAATTGTACCTATTTTTATCAATTGGTAAGAATGTATTGATCCTTAAAAAATTCCTCATATATGTGAGTCACTCTTTTAGATAATGAGCTCATAGCATAAAATCAGATGAGGTCTTTGTCCTTATACAGTTGATATCCAACTGAAAAGATAGAAAATAATAGGGTTTAGAGGTGAAACTTAAAGTGAATGTACAAGTCCTGTGAACTTCTTGGGAAAGAATATAACAGAGAAAGGAATTGTGAAGTATAAAGATTTGAAGTGGGGAAGTGTTTGGCCTCGTCCAGGAACATCAAAGACTACTACAGGTGAAGGACAGCAATGTACAGGAAAGTCACTGCAGGTAAGACTGGAAAGGTACCTGGGGTTTAGGTTGGGTTGGATCATGTTGGATATTGTGATGACATTGGATTTTATTTTACATGTGCTGAGAAATTATTGGAGATATTGAGAAATGAGATTTTATATATGTTTGCATGTACAACAGATGGTTTAGATCAGTATTTCTCAACAGGGAATGCTTTTTCCCTCCATTTGACAATGTCTGAAGATATAATTTTTATTTTAAAAATGATTGGGTGCTAATATTGTCTAATTCGTAGAAGTTCATTGTAGCTGAATATTCCACAATTCATAGAAAAGACCCTCAAATTAATCTGACTTAAAAATATTAAAAATGCTGAGTTTGAGAAGCCTGATCTATTCCTATATCAGTATTAAAAACAACATATTGATTTAGAGTATTGTCCTTTGGGGTAATATAATTACTCATTTGTTATCTTCTTCTCTTTTGAACTTTTTGATGGTTGATCTCTAGATTTATTTTTCCATATAAAGTTAAAATTTAACCTATTTGGAAAAACATGCATGTTTTACATAGATGTCAACTGTATCTACCATCAATCCACTAACAGAGAATATCTTATCTTTTTTATTCTAAATCCACTCTAATATGGAGAGCTGTACCTATCCTAGGCACTTTTCCATGTCTCTACTTACAACTTACTTTGGGATTATTACAGGAGAATAGTCCTTCCTTTTGATAAAAAAAAAAAAAAAACTTCCAAGCTTAATAGGTAAAAAAAACTACCTTGCAAATGGAACTTCCAGATAAAAATGCACTGCAGAACTATTTTTAGAAGTCCCAGAAAATTCTCCAGCATATGATCAAATTACAGCTGAACTGCAAGTCAGTAGACTTAAACTTATATAATTCAGGAAATAACCAAAGAATTAGCTATGGTCTCAGAATCCCTACAAGCAAGACTTGGGCAAGATAATTGGAGCAGAGCCCGTAAGAGTCCAATTTAATATTTTTAAGCTGGTAGCATAACTTCTCAATATCTTTTTAAAACAGAAGCTTCTGACAATAATAACCAGAAAAAATAACAGAAAAGTTATAGAAAAAAATCTGCATACCTATTGTACTAATCCCTGTTATATGCTAATCTAATGTAAAAATAATAATAAATTAATGTTCTAGGATATAGGTTTATTAAACATATGCAGAACAGTTAACAAATACCTATAAATTTGCTTCTCAGTAATGTAAAACACAGACATAATTACAGTTCTATCTGTATCCAAATTCTTTACTATAATATATCTATGTTCAGCTATCATTAAGTTATCCATTGATAATACTTATTTGTTTTCACTTGTAAAACCAATTACAGATTACTTGGATATCTATGCCCCAGGGATTTTCGAAGTACTATTCTATTTCTCTCAAGTCTTATCTTAAACTCTTAAATACTCCGATTCAAATATTGATGACCTCTTTTTATGTTCCATTGATTTTGACATTTTTGCTGACTTTATCCATCCACTCACTAAAACATGTGCATGGAGTTTCATAGAAAATAAAAAGACTCCAAATTTGTCTAGAAATATTTTATTATCTCAGTCTTCGTCTATCATTGAAGGACTTTATCTAAAGAAAGATCATGTATTATTCAAAATTATGAAGGTGAACCAATTCTGTATTATAAAAATAGTACCACACGTGCTTACAGTCAATTGATTTTTGACAAAGGAGCCAAAAATATACACTGGAAAAAAGATAGCCTCTTTAACAAATGGTATTGGCAAAACTGGTTAACCATATGCAGGAAACTGGAAATAAACCCCACTTTCTCACCCTGCACAAGAATCAACTCAAGGTGGATCAAAGACCTGGAAGTTAGGCCAGAGACCTTGCAGCTACTTGAAGAGGGTATAGGACTAACACTTGAACACAGAGGCACAGGTAAAAACTTTCTCAACAGGACCCCAAAAGCACAAGCAACTCAAAGGAAGATCAATACATGGAATTGCATTAAACTGAAGAGCTTCTGTGCAGCAAAGGAAACTATCAAGAACCTCAACAGAGAGCCCACAGAGGGGGAGAAAATTTTTGCCAGCTACTCCACTATCAGAGGTCTAATATCTAGGATATACAGAGAACTCAAGAAAATCACAGCTAAGAAAACAAATAACCCAATAAAAAATGGGCAAAGGATCTAAATAGACACTTCACAAAAGAAGAAATACAAATGGCAAATAAATATATGAGGAAATGTTCTACATCATTAGCAATCAGAGAGATGCAAATCAAAATTACCTTGAGATTTCACCTAACTCCAATCAGAATGGCAATCATAAAAAACACGAACAACAACACCTGCTGGCGAGGGTGTGGAGAAGTGGGAACCCTAATACATTGTTGGTGGGATTGCAAATTAGTGCAACTACTTTGGAAAACAGTATGGGGGATCCTCAGATGAATGGGAATGAACCTACCATATGATACAGCAATACCACTTCTGGGTATCTACCCAAAAGAATGGAAACCAAACTTATCGGACCAATGCATGTGTATCTATGTTTATAGAGCTGCACAATTCACAATTGCCAAACTATGGAAACATCCAAGATGAATGGATTACAAAACTATGGGATATGTACACAATGGAATTTTACTCAGCCATAAAGAAGAACAAAACCATGTTATTTGCAGGGAAATGGATGCAACTGGAACACATGTTAAGTGAGATTAGTCAGTCACAAAGAGTAAAAAAGCATAAGTTCTCCCTAATATGTGGATGCTAGGGAGAAGATGGGGCATAAGAGGGTCTCCAGATGAAAAAGGAGAAACCCTCGATAAGCAAAGAAGTTGACTTAACTGAAGGGGATGGACGGGGGGCACCCTAATGCACATGATGTATTTTCACAAATATATTAAGGTCAATGACTAAACTGAACTTGAGAAGGAGGGAGGACGAGGGAGTGGGGTAGGAATTGGGGAAGGGGTTAAATGAGAAATGTGTGCATATATGCCTTTACAGCTTCTACCTAGCAAAGGTGTATGATTACAATGCACCAATTATTATAAAAAATAAATAAATAAATATTACCAAATATTTTTGAATTAGCAATGCATTCTTTTTATTTTAATAAATATGACATCTGGGAACTAATACCACTGAGCCCACAAATCTAAAAGACCATTATTGATCTCTAAGTATCATATTAACTTCTACCTACATTCTCTCTGGTATCAAGAACCTCAGTTTTTGTAAGTTAAATGAAAAGTTAGGTCTTACTCTGGAATTATTTACTTAACAATGACAGTGACATACATCAAAGAGACATTGTCAAGCTAGGCATGGTGGTACATACCTGAAATCCCAATATTTAGAAAGCTGAGACAGGAGGATCACATGTCACAGGTTCAAAGTGTGACACACACACACACACACACACACACACACACACACACACACACACACTGCCCAATAATATCCTATTCCTAGATCCAATAACTATCTCTATCCTTCCTACTATAAATTTCTTGAAAATTCTGCTCCATTGTCTACTTGATATATGTCCTTGTAAAATTATTAGCCTTCAATGTGACAGGGAAAATCTTTAGTGCCTCCTGACACAAGATAACATGGCTCCTATACATTAAAAAAAAATAGATGGCTTCATATGCTCAAATATTGAACCAATCCTGAATATCTGGGTAAACTCCACATAGTATTTTGTATAATTACTTTATACATTTTATGATATTTTTTACATTTTTTTGAGCGTATATACATCTATGTCAATGAGAAATATTACTGTATAATTTTCCTTTGTTGTATTGTCTTTGGTTTTGATAAAGTAAAGTAGGCTTCATACAATGAGGCTTTAGTTGTTTTTGTTGTAGTTTTTTGTCTTTGTTTGTTTCTTAGCCAGCAATACTTAGGATTGAACCCATGAAGACTCTACCATTGAGCTACATCTTTATATCTTCAGTCCTTTTTATTTTTTATTTTGACATTGGGCTGGTTTCCCAGGCTGGGCTCAAACTTGTAATACTCCTGCTTCAGCTTTCCAAGTGACTGAGATTACAAAAGTGCACTTGTACAAGTTTTGCTATTCATTGGGCTTCCATAATCTGGGAAAGATTATGGATTATTTGTATCATTTCTTCTTTTATATGTGTGGTGGAATACATCAATAAAACCACCTGGGCCTGGTGTTTTTGTAGAGAAGGATTTTAATTACATTTAAATACACATACACATAAACATATTTACCTGAGCATATTTGTATAATTGAATATATATATCAAATATATATTGAATATATATCAAATATATATTGAATATATATATATATATATGTCCTTTAGTGATTTGTGATAGTTTTAACCTTTCAAGGAATTGACCCATTTCATCTTAGTTATTAAATTTGTAGACATATATTTTTCAAAACATTCCTTATCCTTATAGCATCCATAACATAACATGAGTAGTATTGTTACCCCCTTTTTATTCTGATACTAATAATTTGTTTCTTTTTTATTTTTATTTATTGTTTAGTATGGCTGGGGTTTTATCATTCTATCAACCATTTCTAAGAATTAACTTTTATTTTTTGAAGGTCAATACAATAGCCTACATTGAAAATCTGAAGAAGAAAATCATATTATCATATCAATAGATACAGAAACACCATTTGATGAACTCTTAAAATCCATCTATGATAAAAATCTCAGCAGCTTTTAATGAAAAGAACCTCATGAGATTACAGTGAACCTATATCCAATACCATACTTAATAGTGAAAAATTGAGTGCTTTTTCTTAATATTGAGAGAATGCAAAGATATATTTTACCATTACTATTCTACATTGTCATGGAAATCCTATTTAGTTTAATAAGACAGGAAAAGAAATAAAAGAATGCAGTTTTTCAAGAAATATGGATTTCTATATTTATAGATAATATGATTGCTTATATAGAAAATATCCAAGAACAGAAATAAACAAAAGCTGCTAGAAGAAAAGGATATATCATAATCACAGCATACAGGTTCAATATACAAAAATCAATTGTTTTTCTAAATAGCAGTGAAGGCAATTGGAATTTAAAATAAAAATATATGTTATGTACAATACCAACAAAAGCAGAAAAAATAGATTTCTTTATATATTCAGAACTATATACTGAAAAATATGATACTCTGAGGAAGGAAATAAAAAATCTAAATAAATGGAGAGACATTCCATGTTCATGGATTGAAAAATTCAATGTGGTTAGAATGTTAATTCTTCCCAACTTGATCTACATCCTCAATGCGAACACAAAAAAATTCCAGCAAGCATTAATAAACTGATTTTAAAGTTTATATGGAAATTCAAAGGATGTAGAATAAATAGCATAATACTAAATAAGGATGAGAGTGTTGCAGGACTTGCACTATCAGATTTCAAGGCCTGCTAAGAAGAAAAGTAATAAAGACTTGATTAGTCAAAGAGTCTTAAATTGATGTAAGAGTGCATATATATCAAATTAAATAGAACATAAAACCCAGAAATATAAGTAAATATTGCCTTTACCTTTGAAATAGTAGTAAAGGCAATTTCATTATGAAAGAAGGTCTTTTCACCAAGATTTTGTAAAAAAAAAAAAAAGAAAAAGGAGAAACTAAGACAAAATAGATCATGGGCCTAAATACAAAGTAAAAAACTATAACATTTACATATATGTTTTTGTTATTGCAACTGAAAGTACCCAGAAGCAATAGCATTCTAGTAGCCATGAGCACACCAAGTACCCAGATGTTGATTTCTAATACAATTCTCCAAATTAAAAAAAAAAAAGAATCAGGGATTCTTAGAACAATGATTTATTCTAGGAATGAGACAAGATATATATTATGAACCATAGCATCCTGTAGTACTGGGAAATAGGGTAGTGCCCTAAAACAAAACTGAAAGAACTACAAAAAAAAAAAAAAAAAATTCAAAGCCAAAAGAAAAGAAAAGCAAAAGGGAAGAATACATCAAAGGGACTTAGGAGTCAATTTAAGGAGATCTAAATGGCCAATGTTGGAAAATAAATCATACACATGCTTATTCTGATATAAATAAACAATAGAATAAATAACAGGGAATAATAACATGTCTTCCATTTTTTAATTTTTTTTTTTTTTATTTAGACATTCTGCTCTTATGGAGGTAACATATAACCCCATCCTTTTTTTTTTTTTTTTTTTGTGGTACTGGGGATTGAACCCAGGGGCATTCTACCTCCGAGCTATACCCTCAGCCCTATTTTTTATTCTTTATTTTGAAACCGAGTCTCACTAAGTTGCGGAGTGCCTCACTAGGTAGCTGAGGCTGGCCGCGGAACCCGGATCCTCTGGTCTCAGCCTCCCGAATGCTGGGATTACAAGCGTGCGCCACCACGCCCAGCTCCCAACCCTTTTAATAATGAGCTAAACATAGTGATATCCTTTCAACGTGTGCAAGGTGGAAAGTGGGAAAGTCTTAGTCTTGCTTGTTTAGACAGTA